>JXTC01000137.1:547231-585981 GCA_002914845.1 Trema orientale | reverse complement strand
ATTGGTGGATTCAATATTGTTAATTGGGGATATGAATGTAAAATAATAATAATAATAATAATAAACATTCCAAGAGAATTTCTGATGAAATATGCCAAAAGAATTAACTGTACCAATAAAGAGAAATATAAGATACTTGAATGCCAAAAAGAAAAGTTATGGACCAACAAGCCAAATAGGTAAAATCTTGGGTACTAATAATGCCATTTATTCTTTCATTTATGATAATTATTATTTTGGAAAAATACTGGGAGCATATAATTTCATTTTATAGAAATTATGTTAAGTAAGATTTTTTTTTTTCATAATTTAATTACTGTAGAAATTAGAAATTAGTTGCTTAAGATATTTATGGAGTTAGAATTTGATTCATTAGAAAAATCTTTGAATTTAATTTGTGAAATATCAATTTTAAAAATAATTGGAAAAACATGAAGTTACTTGAAAGAGCAATGATACGGACACCTAAATCTTGCACCAAAAAAATTACATGAGATAATGTGGCATATATTTCAACCATTTCTTATTTTAATATGGGGCTACACCATTTAAAGTTATGTGGCTAAAAACAACGTCATATCACTGGTGTAAGTTTTTTGTGCAAGATTTTGGTGTCCCAATCTTTACTCTACTTTAAAAGAAAGGAAGCAAATAATGGTATCAATCTATATACAGAGGACAGCGATGTGGAACAAGTTGTGCGTAGTGGAGATGCCACATGGCTAGAGGCGACAATATGGGTCATACACGATAACAAGATTCGAAACCCGTACGATATAAATGGGTTTAAGTTTCGCCTAAACGGGTTTGAGTCATTTTTCAGATTAACCCGTCTAATCTATTTATTAAACGTGTCATTTTCAGGTTAACCTGCCTAACTCGAAAATGACACGGTTTAACACGTTTAAAAATAAATTGGTATTTTTATAATTTATACTTATTTCATACTTAGGCTTGCCTTTACATATTAGATATTTCTTCTAGTCCAGATTCTTAATAAAGCCCAATTTATTATTTCTAACCCTAAAAATACATCAGTTTACTAATTTCATCTCTTATACTCTTTGAGTCTATGATCTCAACTTCTCTAGTTTACTCTACCTGCTACCACCTTCACTTCCCTTTCTTCATCTCATTCTTTCTAGTTAGATCCAAAGACTCATCTACTCTAAAAGCCCATAGCCAGTCAAGGATGTTGAAGACAAACCCGATGAAGCTAATCGAAGCTTCGAATCTTCCAAGCTTTTCGTCGACGGCCTAAACCTCCAAGAATAGAGGATTGGCTCTCATTCTTCAATTTTGGTCACTGATGTTGGCAACGAGACACATCATCTAGGTCTTTCTATATCCACGTATGTACCATAATTTTTTTTATTTTCTTTCATTTTTTTGGAGATTTTTTTATATGATTTCAAGTGAATTTTGAGTGTAATTGACAGTTGAGTGATTTGTTTTGTGCTAGTCTTAATTTATTTTTAAGTTTAGTTTATGATGTTTGGTTTGTTAGAAAACAGAGAAATAAAAGAGAACTAACATATTTACGATAAAACAATATGATAATTCTTGATAAGCTTTTATGATTATATTTTTCGAGTTATTTGATTGAAAGTACTGATTGTAGTTCTCTAGTTATAGAAAATTATTTGCTCAACAAAAGTTTATAATATATACTTTGAATAATAAAACTCAATTGTTTGTCAACATGTAATTATAGATACAATGATTCAATCAATTTTTTTTTCGAAATAAATCCAATGATGGTAATAAGATAACATTGATTAATAAAAAATTAGATACTTCATGTTAAAAGAAAGAAAAAGGTAGAAAGTCACATGATATTCCTACTAAATAATGAAACTTGAAATTCTGAAACTAAAAAGCTATGAATAAATTATGGGATCTCTTCTCTACCAATGTCAGACTAGAACACTGCCATTTTGTAGAATAAGAACTTGGAATCAATACTACCCAATAAGAATATAAACAGAAAAGTATAAGAATTAAGATTGTATTTGATAATATACGATATGATCTACCTAAGATTTGTTTGTTAGTTACCACAAAGTCAAAGCCCGTTAAGATTGTATTTGATAAAAAGTAGAAACTGAAATTAAGTAAACACAACATACTAGACTATTAGTTAACCATAATCTTCTCTTCTGTTAGTTTTTTTTTTTTTTTCATAAGGAAAAGAAATTCAGAGCAAGCAAAATAGAGAAATCAGATAGCTACAAAGGTTAATTAAGTCTGTTTGAGATTGGTCACAATAATAAAACTAAAAGCACTACGTACTTTTTAATAATTTATCTTCTTTTCTCGTTCCTGCCTCGCTTTTTCATAACACAACTTATTTTGACAAAAGCAAGACAGTTGTCCTGTGATGCTCTTCATTAGTTTTATGAAAAAAAGAAAAAATAGGAAGCTTTAGATGAAGCTTAACACTTAACATAATAATATTCTTAGTAGAATAAGTGGCTAGGCCACAAAGTTTAGTCACGTTAATTTGCATCATTGTATTACATGATTGATAAGCAAGTCATGGAGTCCTTCCAAATTTTTGATAGGTTAAGATGTTAATAGAGAATGATGTCATGAATCCACTAGGGTATATAATAAGTTTTGTTGTTATTCAGAAAGTTTAGTCACGTTAATTTGCATAATTGTATTACATGGTTGATAAGCAATTAGTGGAGTCCTTCTAAATTTTTGATAGGTTAGAATATTAATGAAGAATGATGTCATTAATCTACTACGGTATATAAGAAGTCCGGCTGTTATTCAGAAAAATAATACTAACCAGCCGACCAATGACACGAGTCAATCGTTCTTCTAAAGGCCTTTGTTTTTTTCTTTTTTTCACTAAATATTCGATCAACTTTTTTTTTTCATTTTAATGTTTAATAATTCCTGTATGTTAATGTTTAATAATTCACATGTGTTATTTCCTATGTTAACTAAATTAACTTCCATCTTTATGTATAGAATAAAGAATAATGAACCAATTAATGTTGACTTGGGTGATGAGGAAAGTCATGATGCGTTTGAGTCAAGAAGTGACACTAAGTTTAATCGTCAGCCAACACATAAGAGGAAGCTAACCTCAGAAGTTCGGAATTATTTTGACGTGCTACCTAATAGTGAAGACAAAAAGCAAAGGGCTAAATGTAAGAAATGTGGTTCAGTGTATCTTTCGGATAGTAAATATGTGATATGTAACTTAAAATGCCACCTTGACTCTTGCGTTAGGAGAGATACTACTTATATAAATCAATTGATAATATTTCGTGAAATGACTCTTTATAGTCATAAAGTAGATCCTGAAAAGTTTCGTAATTTGATGACTAAAGCTATTATAAAATATGACTTGTCTTTTCAATTTGTTGAGTATGAAGGAATCATAGCTTTGTCTGACTATGTGTGCCCTGATATAACACTAGTATCTAGGAACACTGCAAAAGCTGATGCACTTAAAGTTTACAATAAAGAAAAGATAAGAATCAAGGACTTGTTAAAGACTGTTCCAGGTAGAATTTATTTCACATCTGATGGGTGGTCTTCTTTGATCAATGATGGGTATATTTGTCTGACTGCACACTATATAGATACCGATTGGAAGTTATAAAAAAAAGTTTTGAACTTTAGTTTTATGCCACTTTCGCATAATAGAATTAACACTATCTGAAAAGGTTTATAACATGTTTTGTGAATGGGGGGTTAAAAATAAGGTTTTTAGTGTGACTTTAGACAATGCTACTGCAAATGATGCTTCAATTGACATGTTGAAAAAATAACTACATTTGAAAGGATTTCTACTTTGTAAAAGTGACTTCTTTCACATGAGGTGTTGTGCACATATATTAAATTTGATTGTGTAAGATGGATTGAAGGAAATTAATGCTTCAATTGTTAAGATACATGATACTGTCAAATATCTTAAGTACTCACAATTTAGGAAGCAAAAATTTGAAGAGTATGTCAATTGAGTGTCAGTAGGCAACAAGAAAAGATTGTGTCAAGATGTGAGTGTGAGATAGAATTCTAACTTTCTAATACTTGAGAGTACTTTATATTACCATCGTGCTTTTCAATATTTAGAGTTGAGTGATTCAAACTAGCGAGATGGAATTCTAACTTTCTAATACTTGAGAGTACTTTATATTACCGTCGTGCTTTTCAATATTTAGAGTTGAGTGATTCAAATTATAAGCATTGTCTTTCAGTACAAGAATAGGAGAAAATTGAAAAGATTACAAAATTTTTGAAGATGTTTCATGATGCAACTCTTGAGTTCTCAGGCTCAAAGTATCCTACAACAAAGTTATACTTTCCTGCCATTTATAAGTATTGTCTAACATTAAAGCATTACAAAGAGGAGAGTGATGATGAATACATGAGGTTTATGATATCTCGCATATGGATAAAATTTCAAAAATATTAGTCTGAGTTTAATGTGAGCCATATCATGTATTTTGGATCCTCATTAAAAGCTAAAAATGGTTAAATTTGTGTATGAAAAGATTTATAGAGAGGATTTCACAAAGGATGTGTGCCAACTTAGCTTGTATGAAGATGAAAATGCTGCTCAAAGTTCAAGTTCTGTTGCACTTGAAAAATAACTTTCAGAAAAATATAATACTTTATGCTTATTTGGATTACTCTATGTTTGGATTATATTTTTAGATTTTTATTTGGACCTTTCATGCTTTGGATTATGTTTGGTTATTGTGTGTCGATCAGGTTAAAAATATGGTAAACGTGTCAAATAGGTACTAAATATATCAAACGGGTTAGCATAATACAACATGACCCATTTAGAAACGGATTAGATGGATCGTGTCGTATCAACCCATATATAAATAGGTCGTGTTTGAGTTTTAAATTTTGACACATTTATTAAATGGGTCGTGTTCGTGTCAAGAGTTTACATGTAATTCATGGACCTTGACACGACATGAACTCGACACGAAGACACGAATTACTGCCCTTACACATGGCACCTCCTAGTTGATTTCTTGTTATTTTAGTGTTGTGTCCCACATCGCTTATAAAGGAGTAATTCCTCAACTCTATTCTATATAAGGAGGCTCATTTCTTTAGTTTATTACGTCCAAATCAATTCTATTAATTCGTTATAATGACGAAAATTTTTAAACCTAAATATCAAGGACTGAATTTTAATAGTGTTATCAACTTTACGTAAAAAACTTTCCATTTAGATCTATTTGTATTTAGTTTTATATTTAGTTATCTCACTTAAAGTATTTGTATTTAGTTTTATATTTAGTTATCGCACTTAAAGTATTTAGTTAGATTTGTTTGTATTTAGTTTTAGAACTTTTTTTATATAAACATTTCTATTTAGTTACTATGAGTCAAATTATAAATAGTTGAGGAAGTTGTACCATTCAAGCTTCATTCACATACCAAAAGTATCTTGAATAGCTATATATAGAGAGATTGATTACATTAAATTAACTTCCCCCAATTGGATTTACAGAAAAGAATAAATGAAAAAAAATATACCAACAAAGGGTATTTTATAATGCTTAAATGTGTATTGATACCCAAGTTATACTAGAAAGACCTAGTGAGAACGTCAAATTGATTAGTATTTGATAAATGCACCTTATACTAAATTGTGAAAATTGCTCTACATTGCAAATATAGGAGCGGTGAGGTTTACTTTAATTCATTCAAGTATTTCAAACTGTTGATAGTCTTATTTTACTCTTAACTAGAAGATAACAAACATCTTATTTACTACTAATAATTTAACTTGAGTGTGTAGTTAAATAGTTTAAAAATTCGAACTCAAGTTGATCGAAAAATCAAGCTTGAAGATAGATGCATATGGACCTATTAGAATCAAGATTGAAGATGGACAAACAAAGACCATATCAAGATAGAATCTAACCTCAGTCTTAATCTTGTATTTGATTCTTAATCTTGTATTTGATTTATTGTATTGTACTTAAATTCTTTTTGATTTGGCTCATATTTTTCTAAAAAAAAATTTCAAACAATCCCAAGCTTAAAATGTATATCTTGCTCAATTGTTGAAAAATTGATATCATACTTTTAACTAGCCAAATATATATATATATATAAATGCCTATATTACGTTTACAAAAGTATAAAAAGGTATAAAATTAAAAAGGTTCTGAAATGGAGAACTAAAGGCAAAAAACTTAACTCTTGTCCAAATATGTAGTTGACCATTTTTAGCTGATTGGCCAAATATGATCATTGGAGTTACTGATAGCCAATATAACTCCATCATCTATAAATATGGTATTTAACACAATAAGGACTAAAAATGACTAATTTTCGTGGATATATATATATATAGAAACTCATTTACTGACATTTAACACTTAAGCACGAAAGTTGAATGTATTAGAGTAACTCGCATGATGTTCACTCATCCTTATCGACATTGGTCGGATACGTACAAACCTTGGTTTTGTTAGGCATATGGTATCTGTGGTTTTCGAGAGTCTATTGTTGACTAGGTGTAGGCCGTTAACTAAAAGGGCTTCCCAAGCATTTTTTCAATATTATTTTTTAAAATAAAAGTGAAGCTTAACTAATGATCTTCATTTATTACAAAGAAAGGAAAATAACTCAGGCACCTTAGTGTTGGTCTTCTTTCTAACACACAACCGCAAGTATATGGGTCGCAACAAGTAATATAGAATAAGAGAATATCGATCCCACGAGGAGTATACGATTCACAAATACTAAGTACTAATTGTGACTAGCTGTCGATTAATCCAAACGACAATAAATGATTGTTTTGAGCAAAAATCAAAATATAAATTCAATGTAAAAGATGATAATGGAAATCAAAACTAAGCAACCAAATATAGTTTTAACAACAATAATAAAAAGCCTAGGGAAGCAATCTACCATCTAACTCCTCCAATTATTAATTTTCTGCACCATTCAATCATCTATTTAGAGTTAACAATCGAGAATTCAATAGTATTTATAAACTCCTTTCTAAGACATGAGTAAAAATATCTAAACAAGATAATATGTTACTCCTAACATAAATTGATTAGACTCATTAAGTTTGGCAATTCTCACACAAATGTTGCACAAGTTATACAGGTATATTCCTATCCTATGCAAACTCACTCTATACTAGGCAATCTTATGTTGTTCAACTTATGTCCAAATCTAAATTCCTCTTTCCAAGTTCATAGGGGTTTCACTCAATAAAGTCTATTTAGTGGCTAGGTAAACAGAAGTATTAAGCATAAGGTAGAACAATTAATTTATCAATGAATGTCAAGAATAAATGAGAAAAATAAAACAATTGAATTACATTAGAGGTTTGATTACCTCACTAGAAATGGAGTTTAGTTCATAGTCATACAAAGAGAAATACAACATAAATGATCAAGCTTATACATATTTATTGCAGAAAATAGGAGAGTAAAACTAAAGGAAGAGAAAGAATAACTCTTTGAAGCTCCTTAGAATGCTGTCAGAATCTTCTGGCTGCTAGGATTTCTCCTCGTCCCTTCAGATGAGCTATAGTGAGATTAAATACTGGAGGCCATCCGGTCACGATCTAGGAATTCAATAACATGTTCTGTACTTTTTGAAACATAGATAAATCAAAAGAAAGTTTAGTATTGTTAGTTTGTAATTTAAATTAGAATTTATGTGATAAATCATGTTTTGAATTATAACCAAGTGTTGAAAAGAGAAGCTTCAAAAAGTTAAAAAAATAAAAAATAAAAAAGAAGCATAAAGAAAATAATAGCATGGAAAACAAACAAAAATTTTAATATGTTTATTAGATGGAAAATAAATATGCTCATCAGAAAGGATGTACTATAAAAAAATATCCTAAAGATTAAGTGTTCTGCAATTTAAACCTTGAAGTTTGGATTCTATAAAATAACACCCTGAGATTAAGAATTTCTGAAAATTAATATCCTGAAGTGACTTTTCGACCAATTTTAATAACGAAAAAATAATAATATCATACATTAAAATTGAATTAGTCCTTATCATTTTCCTTAATTTTGAGGATATTATTGTCTTTTACCAGTTAAAGGTATTCAAAAAGTTAACTTAGGTTATTAATTTTTAGAAATTCTTAATCTCAAAGTATTATTTTGCAGAGTCTAAACTTTAAGGTTTAAATTGCAGAACACCTAAAACTCAGAATTTTTTTTTTTGTGTGTAGTTTACCCTATCAGAAATTATTAGCTTGGTAAAGATTGAGACATCAAAATCTTGAACTAAATATTTACACTAATGATGTAGCATCATTTTTAGCCATATAACTTTAAATGTTGTGGTCTCACTTTCAAAAAAGAATTTGTTGAAATAAATATAATCTCATGTGGTGTAAATTTTTGGTGTAAGATATTAGTATCCTTAGCATTACTCCACATATATAGATCATTTTATATTTAAGGATGTTTTTTTTTTAATTTTTTTTTTTAATTTTTCCTAAACTAAACTTGTGGTAATTTGATCTTCAAAGTTTTAATTATGACAATTAAGCCATTAAACTTTCTAATTTGAAGTAATTTTGTCTCTGACCGACTAATTTGCAATTTGTTGTTAAATTTCTGACAAAAAATACATGTGAAGAGCGCGTTGTAGCATTTGAAAGTATATTTAAAGGAAAATAAAGTGAACAAAGGAATTGGGAGAGAAGGAAATATGCGTTCTTCACATTTTTTAGGGTTCTTAGAGTTGCAAAGTTAGAGAATTTTTCTTTTTTGTGATTGGTTATTTTTATTCTTAAAATTCTCAAATTACTTTTTAAATACACTTTCAGATATACTACATGTTCCTTATGTGTGTTTTTTGTCAAAAATTAAACAATATATTGTAATTTAGACAACCCATGAACTAAATTGCTACAAATAGAAAAATTTAAAGACTTAACTGCTACAATTGAAAATTTGAGGATCAAATTGCCACAGGTTAGATACTTCATGGAACATTTGTGCTATTAACCTTAGTTTTATACATGCATCCACATTTTTCTTCTCAAAGTTTACTCCAATATTTTGCATAATATTATCATTTCTTTTGAGGTACAAACATTATTATCGGTTTTTTAAGTAATGAAATGTTATCTATCATTTATAGAGAATATTATAGGTGCTTCTTCTCGTGCTTTGTTTTTTCTTCCTATTTTTTTTTTTTAAAAAAAAAAATGGGGCTTAACTAATGACCACCACTTACTACAAATTAAAAGAAAATAACACATACACTATCAATGTTTGAACCCCTGACCCCCCCAAACACACACACAACCCTCAAATTTTGGACCAACTGAGCTAGCTCCAGTTGGCTTTTTTTCTCCCTATTAAGCATGCATTTTCCTAAAAAAAAAAAAACCGCGCACACATTTGAAATATAAATGAAAAAAAAAAAATTTGATTCTAGTAGCAAATCCGGACGTTGACGGGTTGACTTGAGGCCACGTTGAACCATAGTTAAGATTCTAGAACCCAGGATCCAAAAAACCGTTTCCCCTTTCCATTTGAGCTCGAAAAGCGCTGATACTGTACACTACCCCACCGTAGGCACCAAATGTGGCCCTCTCCCGCCAATCACCACCGGCCAACTGTCAAGCTGGCGGCGCGCTTCCCAAACCCGAAAAAACCAAAACCCTAACCCGCACCACTACATGCAACCCGCCACGTGTCATCCACACCGCTCCTCCCCACCAGAGCGGGACCCACAAGCCGTGACGGCGCGCGCGGACGGGGTTCGTTGTTTGTGGAACGCGAAAAAAACTGCACCGAAGTGGCAGTGTCGTAATAAGAGAGGGGAATGGAGGGTAGTTTGGTAATAAAGTCGGAAGTTTCACTTCCTCTATTCTTAACAGACAGCTGCTGCGAAGCCTAGGGGGAAAAAAAACACACATTAACAAACCAATCTTCCTCTTCTTCTTCTTCCTTTTCTTTTATCGTTTCCTTTTTTTTTCCTCAAATTTCAAATTTTGGTCTGAAAAAAAAAAAAAGAACTTTATATGCATTAACAGAAATGGATGATTCTGAGGTAAGAATTTAGAACTTTTTTATTTTATTTTTAATTATTTCATTTATATTTTCATATATCTAACCTACCACTGTTGAGAACTAGCTTTTTTTTTTTAAAAAAAAAAAAAATTGGAATGGTGCGCTGATTTTGATCTTAGTCTAATGCTGGCTTCTTTGATTGTTCTTTTGTTGTTTTTTCTTTTTTTTTTTTTGCTTGAAGATTNTTTTCATTTCATGGGTTCAGAAATTAACGGCTCTGAAGAGGGCATATGCTGATATAATTCTGAATACTGCGAAAGAGGCTGCGGCGCGTATTTTGGTGTCGGAGAGAAAAGCTCTTCGGTTTCAGCGGGAGCTCTTTTCGACTAAGCAAGAGGCGTTTCAGATGCTTCTTAGGCTTAAACACATGCTAGATTCCAAGGTCTGATGGTTTTTTCTTAGAAGGGTCTGCTTTAGTTTTCTTGTTTTTTTCGCTTTGGTTTCAAATGTGTTTTGTGTTAACGTAGTATGTTGTTGTGTTCTCTGATGTGGGTTTGCTGTGAATTGTTGTTTGGTGACATTTTCTTTGGTTTAAATGTTGTGTAAATGGCTTAGACTTCCCTTTTTTTTCTTTTTTTTTTTTCCCCCCTTCTTCTATGGTTAACCGAGCTTTGTGATGAGAAAGTTTTTGTTTTGATGTCCCCATTAATAGTGAAACAAAATCTTGTCTTGGTGGGCTAGGAGGGCATTCCATAATTTGTTAATGGTGGTGTTTTATTTTAAAGTTCACAGTGAATTCAGGCCCTAAAAATGGTGATTGGTTAGTATTCTAGTAGGGGTCAACAGTCAACACTCCTTTCTTGTTTTGATCAATTGAAATGTCTGGAAATTTGATTCTTGGCAATGCGCATACAGCAGTTGTTGAGAATTTAATATTCTAAGCATGAAGCGACTTTGTGAGGTTTCCAGGATCAATTATTCTCCCCATTTTCCGTGGACAATTGAATTTTGTGCTGACTAGTTGTCCATATTACAGATCATTGAAGCAGATAAAACATCGTTGAGTCAGCAGAGAAAGATTGAAGAGCTTGAGGCGCAGCTCCAGGAAGCTGAGGATATAGTGAGAGATCTCAGGGATGAGTTAAGTGAAGTGCAGGCTGAATTGGAGAAGGCAAAGAAAAACCAGGCACCAGCTTTGGATGAGCAAAATTTAGAGGGTGATGTTACTACACATGAAAATGGGCATTGCAGTCCTGAGTCTACATTTTCTCAGCCTAACTCACAGCTAGAACCAGTGACAAATTTTGGCATGAACAAAACTTCGAATGGGACTTTTGAAGGTAGCAGATGTTTCAGTGCAGATGACTCTCACTTGGATCACTGCTTCAATAGTAACGCTGGTTTTACATCTTTAGTGATGAGAAGGAAAGAGCCTGAGCTGTACAAGAACGGATGCACTCAAAGAATTCGTGCATTTGAAAGAAACTTGTTGGATGGAGATTTGTCCATTTCCAAACTAGATGATAATGCAAAGATTGAAAAATTCATTGGAAGAGATGACGAAGGCAAAAGGATTCATGAAACATGTACCTCAAAGGCTGGCAATGACGTTCCCCTGGAAGACCCATATAAGCCTAAAGTGACCCAGGCTGATTATAGCCATGTCCTAGATATTCCTTTCAAGTCCTTTCGGAAAAAGAGGAAAAGAGCAACTAGGTATAAGAAAACTGAAGTTTCTTCATGCGAAACTCTTCCGCATAATCAGGTCAAGAAAAATTTTCTAAAAGTGTCTGGTCTCACAGTTGATAATGAGAATCAATTAGTTAATTCTTCTGAGAGAAATGCAGACGAAGTTCTTAAAGAGACAATTTCCACCTCTTCTGCAAAATTACCCCATGATGGAATTGAAATGAGTACACAGTCAGGATGTGCAAATGCCACAGTAAGTCATGAGTTTGTTAAACCTTGTAGTCTTCCGAAGGAAACTAATGAAGATAAGGTGACAATTGATACATCAGATATGTCAAGACAAGAAAGTTTATTAGCCGATACAGATTTTAAGGGACATAATGAAAAGGAAGGCAAATTGGATGCAAAAGCATCTGATTTAGATGATGCGCTTGCTAGTCCACCTGTGAGTAATAGGTTCCTTAAGTATACATTTCGAAGAAAGCGCAAGAGAGATGCTTTAAGCAGTCCTGAAAGCAATGGTTCTTTGAAAAGAAACACGACAGAAAAACAGAATGGTTCTTCTGAGCCACAAGACACTGGCTTGATACCGGAGTCATCTCGGGACAGTCGACGACTAGCACAAGTTGCTCGTCAGGTTGGTACAACTTTCTATATTCTTGTGGATGAATGTGAATTTGCATGTATTCTTGTTTATGTCACATTTGGACTATATGATGGTAACATCTAGATCTCGGAAATTCTAAGTAGTGGTTCATAATTGTTGAATAGTCAGCAAAAAATATTTGTCCATGAGTATCAATTTTCGTCCTTTGTGTGTTTTCTCTGTAGTTGAAGACCATATTTCGGTGCATGTGCACTGTGCTCTTTTCTAAGGATTGTTGGTTATCTTGATCGTTTGATGCTGTAAATATAATATATTTTATCTGTTTTGGGTAAAATTTGCACTCAATATCAACAAGAATACTCATTGATACTCAATTGATTCTGGAATAACTGCAGTTTGCATCTACTTTGAAAACATGAGTAGTGCATAATAAGTAACTTCCCTGATAGCTCTTCAAAATCACTTTTTGAAAAGAATGCGATGATAGTCAAAGGTAGGTGAAAGCTTTTATATTCAACTGGTCTAATGAGTATGTTTGTTTTTGGCAAAAATGACGTTGACACCAAGCATATGAAGAACCTAGGAAAGAAGAGAAAACATGTGTTTTATGTTCTCTTCAGTTGATAATTCATAAGAAACTAGTTTTGGGGCATTTCCAGCTTAGAGTATATAACACAAACAAACCACAAGCTTTTCGGTATTTGGTAGTTGGCATCGACAAACACAAATTTAAAGAAGGCTTTTTGAAATTTTTATGTGCTTAAGCGGTTGCAAACTGTCCCAAAATGTCCAAAAACTTCCCCATGATTTGTTTGCAGTTTACTCGGTCTTGAAATGTTTCGACCAAAACAATTTTATTCTGTTGGCACTATTCTCCTGGAGTTGTAACTACTTGTCATTGTAATCAAATTCTTATCTGTATGTCAATAACGCTTAAAAAAAGTCCAGGGGTTTAGATTTTTGCATGTCATCCTGCAATTTGATTTGCTTTGATTTAAAATTTTTGATATTATCATGGTGCATAACAATATATGTTGTGATAATTGTGATGAATATGTAATTATTGTGTGAATGAGCTATGTTAACTATACATACATGGACTGGGATTTGTATGTTGAAACTTTTAGCATATTTTATGCCACATGTTTTTAGAATAATCTGCTTGTTTATTTGTATCCGTTTTAAGTACCATATGGTTTTGTGTCGAAATCAACTGTAAGGCGATCATGTGATAAATTCAAAATTATGCGTGTGTTCAATTACTAACTCCTCTCTGCATATTATGTTGCACAGCTTATTTCTTTGTCAGAAAAGAAGTGGTGGTAGCATAGCTCTCTCTCTCTCTCTCTCTCTCTCTCTCGTAATTTGCAATACAAAGGGTAAGGACGTTTTACAGAGAAAACCAAACCCGTCTCTTACTGAATATGGGTTTTGGCGAGGAATAGGTGGCTGCATTGTTGAAGATGAGTTATAGATCCGCAAGTAACGTATTTAGTATATATCTTTAACTACAATTATTGTATTTTAAATCTCTCTTCCTCAAAACGGGTAAAGGTTAAATTTTCTTTGGCAATTTTCATTCTTGGATAAGTTTTAAGTGGTATCATTATATTGCACTATACCAGTTATATTATAACTTACTCCTTGAGATTTACTAAGATATCCATTCATTATCACGGTTAGTAGCCTTCTCCTCTCTCGATCGTTGACACATGTTTTGCAGTGTCTTAGTATGAAGATTTTGTTCAGCCAGAGTTAAATAAGTAACTAAGATAATGAAAGTTTTGGATAGGGAATCAACAATTGTCACTTTAGACTTTAGAGTATGTCTGGCAACATTTATAAATTTGGTCTTTATTTTCGTAAGTGAATAAGCAGCAAAGATGCTCTTAAAATGTTGTTTGAGAATGTTTTAACTTTACCATCCATTTGTTTATAAAGAAAAAAGGTAAAAATGTTGCCAAACTAGTTAAAACTATAAGCTAAACTTGAAACTTAAAAATCAAGTTGGAGAAGGTGTGGTTCAATTTATCTAGTCACAAGAAACTAATTTATATTGATACCTCATAAGATGAAGAGACTAATGCATTCAAGTATTATCTCTATAATCTCGACTAATCGTAAAGGAATTAGTGGGCTGCAACTTGCAAATATTGTTTTATTATTGGAGCAAGCAACGGACCATATATGATGAAAAATGAAATAATCTCATGTTTTTCAAATTCAACCAAAAAAAAAAAAAAAAGGAAAGAAATCATGTTTTTCATATCAGTTCATAATTATCATAAGAATTAAGTCAGCCATGTCCTTAAAAATCTTAATTTGAGCAGTTATAAGAGTCGAACCAAATTATTCTGGTTAAAATGAATGTTTTGCTCTCTTGGTCGGTTGGTCCGCATTTTGAGCCTAAACGAAATTAACTTAAACAAGAAGAAATTGATAAACGACAAACAACTTTGTTTTCTAACTCAAGCGACAGGGAAAGTTTAAAAACTACAAAGCATATGTATCATTTTCTGGTAGGAGTGTTCATGACCGGTTTGAATGGTCTAAATCGTCAATCCAAAAATCAATCTGAATGTGCGGTTTGGTCGGTTTACCAATCCGTACGGTTTGAATTTGTCGATTCAAACCGGCCAAACCGCACCTACATTTTTGCGGCCGATTTGGACGGTTTCCACAGTTTGAAAACTTACAAAATTTGAATTAATACAATATCAACTAAGCTCATATCATAATCATATTTCATCTAAAATATAAAGTCCAAATATAAAACGAAACCATAACATAGTTAAAAGCTATAACTAAATCGAAAGTAATAGTAAACTTAAATTTTAGTTACAACTTACAACTTAATCAAAATTGAATAGTAAACTTAAAGTCTTTAATCTTAAACATATCACAACAACAAGACTTAAAATCTAAAATATCATAAGAGTCTTTAAGTAATATAGTCCTAAATAAGCTAAGAGTAATCATTACTCAACTAGAATGAATAAGCTTAAATTTTTAATTATTAATATACATTTAAAAAAAAAAAATACATATACAAACTTATTAGTCGGTTCGGTTTGAATCCGACCGAATTTTTCTAAAATCGAAAACTAAACCGGCCAAGTCGGTTTTCATATTTTCTAATCCGTAATTGGCCATTTAAGAAAAAAAAACTGTACGGATTAGGCAGTTTGGACTGGATTGGGCGGTTTCCACGGTTTTGCGGTTTTTTTGAACACCCCTATTTTCTGGAGCAATTAAACGACATGAAAAGTTTCAGGACCAAACGACATGTTTTCATCTTAACGACAAACAAGGTTCAAAAATAAAAACGACACGTCGTTGATTTAATAGACCACAGCGAATTTATAGCTCGAAGAGGGATCGAAAAGTAGAAGAAGGTTTAGAGAGAGAGAGAGAGAGAGAGAGATGGGAGTAGCAAGCAAGGCAGGGGATTGGGCATTCAAAGCTTTCACGGCGGGGCTAGGCGTCACAACCATATACCTCACGACCACCTTCTCCGTCAATGTCTACAGAGGCATCTCCTGGCACAACTCTCAATCGGTATATTCTGACCCATTATCTCTCTTTTCATTCACTCTCATGCCTTCTTCAAGTTTTAGATTTTGTCCCTTTTTCTTTTTTTTAATTTTATTTTTAAAATTCTTGAAAGATTGTTCTTTTACTCGTTTTATTTTCTGGGGTTTAAGCTTTTTAGATTTAGCTGCAAGGAATTATGTTCATTGTTAGACTCACTTTTAGCTGCAAAAACCAATTTTTTTTTTTTAATGTTTATATGATGATCCATTTTAATGGATGTAGCAGCCAAAAAGGGTTCACTACTTTTGCACTAAATATGGAAAAGATTAGATAAGATATATGGTCCAATTTGGTTGTTAAACATACAATTTTGGAAGAACAAATCTAAGTAGCTATAAGGCACTGTGAAGAACCCAGAAGAGAGAGAAAGGATTTGGAATTTTGAAATACATATATGAGAAAACGTTTTACACCAACAACACTGCCAAATTTTTTGTGGGTATATCATGTTGAGGATGTATCCGGGCCTATTTTATTCTAGTGTTGATTGCGTTATGCATATATACTAATCGATTGGAATCTTTGAAATTATGTGGTACAACCCAGTGCAGTGCAGTTAGGCTATTTTGTTGTCTGGTTTTACTATCTCATCAGTTTTGACAATGTGTGAATTGGTTTTTACAAATTTCTTCATTCTAATGAACTTGTTAAAGTCTTTGCTGACTTGGCTTGATTGATGTTGTGTAATTCAAGCACATATTTTTTCAGCCTGTAAGGTTGTTATTGATGGTTTCTGTATCAGCTGGTGTTGTTATTGTAGTTGGGTTCAATTGTTTTTATCAAGCTTTTCAAAATCGAAGAGATGTTTTAATTGGCTTTCTTATAGAGATTTTCTTTTTTGCCTAATCTCTCTGCAGAAAATCAACAATCAAGGTTCTAATGAGGAAGCACAATGACTTTAATCAACAATCAGGGTTCGAAGTTCCAACTTACAACATTTATGTTTCTTGTGTATGAGATTGAATTAGCTTTTAGGTCTAAAAACTTGCATTAGTCTACTTGGCTCAGTTTTCTGTTGTTGTGAGATCTTTTTATTGGATATAACACTCAAATATAGTTCTTGAGCTCAATTTTGAACCCTACATGAAATTTGCTTACCTTTTGAGATAAGGTTATTTTCTTTCAACATCAAAAAATAACCTGTTTACTTTTCAAAAAAAAAAAAAAACAAACCTGTTTAGTATGCTGGGGAGAAAATAAATTTTGAGATTGTTAGAGAGTGCATTCGTGAAGCATTTCATAAATTATTGTGTACTTGTATGAAATACAAATATAGTTTATATGGAGTCATTACATTAGAATTTGATGATGCTAATATAGTTTATATGGAGTCATTACATTTGAATTTGATGTGCTAATATGGTTTATGTGTAGTCATTACATTTGAATTTGATGACATGTTTCGATATGTTTTTGTTTTTTTTTCCTCCATACATTTCAATTTTGCCGATTAGGATGGAAAGAGCTCCAAATTTTCAATTTTGATGTGACAAAACACAAGCACATTCGAATTCTAAGATTATACACTAGTTGTAATTATTTTTCATAATCATGTTTTGTTTAAATCTTTACAAGGGCTTGTCTTTTAGGCTCTGTTTAGATCTTGGATTTTAGGCAGGAAAAAAAATAGTCTTAGGAATTCTATTTTCTTTTGTTTGGATTTTATCAAAGACTGAAGGAAATTTTTTTTACAGCGATTCTGTAAGGGATATTTTCAGTAAATTTAGAGGATTTAGATTATAATAAAAAGATTATGAGAGAAAAAGTTTCGAAAACTAAATTTTATAGAATTTTAGGAAAATATTTTCTCTCTTTTTCATCAAAACTTTTCCTTAACAAGTTTTTTCCTTACTAAAATCTAAGTTCCAAACATAGCCTTGGTATATTTCATGGAATAGGAATGAGTGTGTAAAGGAAGCTTATCGTATGTTCATTTTCTATGCCTTAATAAGTATAGTTCTTGAGCTCAGTTTTGAACCATACGTGAAATTCGCTTGCCTTTGGAAATGAGTTTATTTTCTTTTGATAGAAGAAAAACGTAACACTTCTGACTATGCTGGGGTGATGATAAATGTTGAAATTACAACTAGAGTTTTTATGGAACCATTACATGTGATGCATGTTTGGAAATGTTTTTCGTATGTTTTTTCCCCTTAAAAATCAGATTTCACCGATTAGGATGGAAGGAACCCTAAAGTTATCAAATTTTCACCCAACAAAACTCTAGGCACATTCGATACACAGTTTTAATTGTTTCTCGCATCATGTTGTATTAAAAACTTCTTTAAGGGGTTAACACTCAAGCACGTGCCTTTAAGAAATTTTCATGGGGATCCGAATTAGTGTAAACCTCGAGTATTACCTTCTCTTATCTGACAGCCAATTGTCTTAATTGGAAATTGTCTTCATACCAAAAACAGACCCAAGTACTAGATTATTAGAAATTATGGATTTTCATTACTATTAACCAACCAATAAAAGGGATACGAATGACTCGTTAAAATAGAAAATCCCTACTTTTCTATACATTTCACCCTCAATATGAAATAAGTGGCATCAGATGGTAAAGTCGTTTTTTCAGCTCAAGAGTGTTGTATCTCGCTAGAAAGAATCATAAGAGCCAGGAGAGCTGCACTGGGTGAAGAAATTGGATGTATATTTAGTATATTTCTCACTTTCACTTCTCCAAAGGGATAATAATAGACTTCTGTGTAAGTACTATTGAAAAACCATGCTTCCCGTAGGCTTCTTACTAGAGGCCATTTCTTTTGAGAAGCCTATTAAGCATAAACGCACAACCTTGCACTTGCCTCGACCATTTGATGGTTGATTAGCTCCATTTAGTGTTATCTTCAAATTCAAACTTCAATCCAAATTCCAAATTGTGCTATAGATAGGCTAAAAGCAACTGCAGAGAAAAGAACTAAATATTAGATTGTCAAGTTTGGGACCATAAAATTATAATGTTCGTAATGTCTCTTCTCCATGTACCAAGTTTAGACTCGAAAACAAAAGCATCTTTTCCTATATTTGGTGCTCAGAAACTGCTACCGTGACAGCAACATAAATTTCACAGAAAGGGTATTCAACAAATCCGATAAATTTGGTGTTGGAATGCAGAATGAAATTGAATAAATAAAATGCTTCCCTTCCTCACCAAAAAAATCATGATGTTTCATGGAAAATGTTCATTGAGATCATGAATATGAACTGATGTAAGCTAATTTCATCATATCACTCGAGGAGGTTTATCATTGTTTCTCAGTATCCCCACCCTCATAATATGTGCTATGTCAGCATTCAAGCTAGTTCCGATTGTATCAACACATTAATACTTGTATATCAAGGTAGCACTTCAAGACGAAAAGATAGAAGGTTTTCGCAAAATACCTCTCATTCAAATTGCTACTGATGTACTACTGTATTCCGCCTCGAGTCGCTTGGAATCTCTGCTAGTGGGTTTACAATAAACCCACCACCACCCTGCAGCCGAAGCCTGCGGCTCAAGTTAAATCTTTCAGCATCGCCATTTGTATCATCTCTGAAGCGCATGGCTGCAGCTGAGGGGGTGCCACTAGAGGTAGAAATCCTAGGTGCGGAGTACCTGCCTTCGGTTCTTTTCCAAAACTTGGAGCTTAAGAAATCCGCAGCAGGGAGCATGCAACATGTTGTTCTGGAGGAGTCCGTTTTAGTCATCCTTCCAGTTGACACAGCCAAATCATATGAGATCTCGTCCAATGCTAGTTCCAGCCCATGAACACGAGTCTCTAGCAAACGCATTCCATTTTGTGAGCTCCCAATGAACCTCTGAATGTAAACAGCAAAAGACAGAAGGAAAGCCTTAATCAAAATAACCATAAGCAGTAGCTCTTAAATAACAAGTTAATTAGATAACTTTGTAGGCACGAAGACTTAATCAGTGATGAATGCTAGAGAGATTTAACTAGTTAGTCTAGGCGTAAAAATGTAATAACATACCTTTTTTCCCCCCCTGTTTAAGGTACAATAATATATAAAAGATGCTCATATGTACTAGGCGTGGAAAAAAGCCAAGAGTTGCGTTCGCGCATGATAGGTTCTTATTTTTATTTATTTTTTTATTTTTTTTACATCCAAAAGGAGAGAATTAACGACTCTTGTATAAAATATATGCACGGTCCATTTCATTTGTCCGTTGTCTAAGGAAAGCACTCCTACATTATTTTACTTCCTCTCACTCTGAAGTTGGTGGTTAGTTACAGCTACTTAAGAGGTACTTGAATGGATCATCCATATTCATAATTAATGTCTTCCTCCAATTGTTAGAAAGAGGAATATTTCAGATGGACAAGAAAGACAAATCTAGAGGAATATTTCAAATGGACAAGAAAGACAAACCTTGAAAAGTTGGCTCAACAACGTAACTAAAGATAATTAAGAAAATATCAGTGAGAACAATTTTCTTGCAGTGGAATCAAACCTGTAAAAGATCTAGTAGACTGGATTGCTGCTTCTCAATCTGAACAAGCTGATTGCGAATCAAAGATAAATCTTCACATTCAGTATGGTTCTTGTGGATATCCGCAGTTGCATTACTGACTACAACTGTAGAATCTTTGCTCTCCTCTTGGCATGGAGCCACACGAGATCCGGACCTGAACCCACCAAACCTGTGCCCCTTCTCATCAGAACTCTTGTAGAACAGTGCCCGTTTTGTTTCTGGTTTTGATAACTTGTTGGTTTTCTCATTACCCTTTTTGTCTGGAACATTTTCATCTCTCTCCTTGTGATCATCCTCAACAACCCGTATCTCGGATGCCCCGTTTGGAACAGCAATCTCGACGTTCCAGTTCAAAGGCTTCTTCTTGTCCAGCTTTCGAAACATTGCTGAATTCGCTCTCCTTTCATTACTTTTCAATGGACTTCTCTTCCTAGCAGTGGTGGCATAAGAGCTATCAGGTGGAGTTGACCTGGTAGGCAGCACTGGTCTTTTCCTCAACTGAGGAGCTTCAGAACCAGCACCTCCAAAATTTCTCGACCCCCCCGGTGGATAACGTCCATCACTTGCATTCTCTACACTCATTAAGCAAGTCACAAACTCAAATGTTAAACACAAGTTACAACCCACCTAAGAAGCTAAACCGAGAAAGAAACGAAGCACAACACAACATGGCTAAATAGTCTAAGAACAAGACAAGACAATTCAGATGGCCAAAGAGATAGAAAAGTACATAAACAATATCGAATTTCCTATTCAAGGGTTCAAATCACATAGATAATAATAATTAAAAAAAAAAAACTACTTCTAATGCTACCAAACTATTGACCCTGATCTGGATTTAAGCCTTAATGGAGATCTTATATTCATATTACTCAATATGAAGTTCAAAAAACAAATAGAATGAGCATTAAGCAAATAACCTTTAGAGGAAGCTTGTGATTGAGGCGGTGGCGAAACGTCGCCGGAGACGTCCGGAATCTGTTTCCAAGCCTCCAACATCTGATTCATTACCTCCCTCACAGCCTTCACCTATATCAATATCCAATTTAATCAAAATCAAAATCAAAATCAAAATTGAAGATTTCAGATGTCAAATATTCAATACCCCAACTCCCCAAATCGAATCATATTCATACAAATACAAACAAAAAGGTCACTCTCATAATATCAAACCACCAAACCAAATGTGTATACACATATAGATATACGTATATATGTATAGATATGAATGTACCTTATCGAATCTCCGATTCTCGAAAGTTTTCAAACACCCAGATTTGAATTCCGCCAACGCGTCCCTCTCCGTAGCCGCCAACTTCACCAGCACCTCCGCCGCAGCCTTCCTCGCCGCCCAGTCCTCGCTGCTCAGGAACTGCACAACGGCCGGAACCAAGCTTCTCAGAGCTCCCTCGCCGGACGCCGCTCCGGCGCCGACCAAGCTCCCGATCAACGCTAGGAGCGCCGCCTTCGCCTTGAAGCTCTCGCACTTCAGAAGCTTCTCGAACCGCGGCATCATCCTCGCCAGCTTCGCCCTCGCCTCCGGATCCGGCGCCGCGTCGACGGCGGCCGCCAGGCACAGCGCCGCGCCGATCTGCGAGTTCGAGTCCTGCTCCGTGAACAGCGCGTCGGCGAGCGGCCTCAGGAACGAAGAGAACGGCGGCCTGCTGACGTGGCACCGGAGAGCGGCGACGGCGTCGACGCAGGCGGACCGGACCGCCGAGTCCGGGTCCCGCAGGCGGCGCGTGACGCTGGAGAGGACCTTGGGGAGGTGCGGGGAGAGCGCGTCGCCGTGGGTCTCGCCGAGGACGGCGAGGATCCGCAAGCATTGCTTCCGCACCGGCGACCGGTCGGAGGCGTCGGTGGAGTTGATGCAGGAGACGAAGACGCCGAGCGAGCTCGGCTCGAGCGCGCGGGCTATGGAGTCGAGCTCGGCGGCGGCGACGCCGTACGTGTCGCGGTCGGAGAGCTTGTTCAGGCAGGTGAAGACGCGGTGCTTCAGGTTCTGCGGCGCCGGAGCCGAGGAAGAAGACGAGGCTAGCGGCATTTTCGTCTTTTTAGCGTTTTCTGTGAATTCGGGTAGGGTTCACGGGTCGGGTGGGATACCCGGCGACATCGCCGTTGTGGATACTATGAGCTAAAGCTTCTGGCGGTGTGACCCGACGGTCAGTGAGGAAACAGCCTTGGGTCTCACTTTGCTTTTTAAAACGAGAAGGAGTGGGGCCCACAAAAGTGAAAAGTCCACGTGGCGGAACGTGATGTAGTTTTGGGTCAAACGGTGTCGTTTACGCTTTACAGGTTTTTTTTAACTCTTACTCAAAGGCGGGTGTTTAGTTAATTACTTAATTAATATGGTACTTTTCAGAAAACGGAATGAAGTATTAATCCGAAAATTGCTTAATTGTACGGATAAAATGGTATTAGAAGATGACAATTACGCGTCGGTGATCAGGTGCGGAAGAGTTTACGTGATCTAGAAGTTGAATAGATCCACGTTGGTTGAATGGTTGGTAATACCAGGATACGGCGATACGCTACTGCGTTTGTTGTTCTGTTCATGAAGCTGCGTTGCACCTGATTATTTTTGTTTTGCTCGTTATTTTTTTCCCGGGAACCTACTTTTCTGAGTACCTGCCACGTTTTATACTCTCCATTTTTTTAAAAAAAAAAATATTATCTGTTGCTATACCAGCTGAGTCCCAATAATTACCTGCCACGTCATCATGTGGCGTGGTTTCACAGAATGTTGAGGACGTGGACTGTGACTTTAACAGGATTAATTTCGGCACCCACACCATTCACCTAGTAGTTCGGAAAATATTAAGAGTGGCAGTGAGGACGAATCAGGCGTGGGGAGGACCACTGTAGCTCTACGATAGTCCTGAAATGAGAGACAATTATGGTGCATTGAGTGCACGTGAAGAATGATGACGTGGCTCATGAGGAAGGGTTGAAAAAACGGCCTTTCTTACCACCGTGGAGTCTCGTGACGACGGAGAAAAGCTCATACTGCCCAAAATAAAAAATAAAAAACTGATCATAATCCCTCAGTCCCTTGTCATGTTCACATTTTATCTACACATCTTAAATTTTGAAATATTAATGCCAAGATACCAAATTTTCTGTCATACTCATAAATGTCAAATTATTTAAAATCCATTTTTATCGGCACATCACTTAAAATCCGGGGATAGAGAGTTTGGATTGTCTATAAAATGCAAAATTATAGCACCAATGCCACCAATATCTTCTATATAAGTAAACTTAAAATAAATACGTTTGTAGTGTTAAATTTTGTTTTGATTATGATCTTAAAAATGGTATAAGTTCAAAATTCCTAAAAGATATGCTCAAGATGTCACCATAAAAATATTTTGGTCTAAGAAATGTTTTACGTTGACAAAACACATGTTGCGATATCAAAGTAATTAAAAGGAAAATTTTCCGAAGACCAAGGAGTCACGTGGCAGGGAGCAGGGGGTAATTATGATCCATTAACGGCGTTGCCGTGGCTTTGCACTGAGAGCTGTCGTGAAATTTACCGCCCAAATAATTACCTAGATCATTATTAAGTTTCGTGGGACGTGGGATCAGGTAGGTGCTCCTATGATCGTTGATAGCGTTTCTTGGTGGGGGCGCCTGCTCTGGTCGCTACGACGTCGTTCGCCAGCTACACTACTACCTTATTTAGTTTGTTGAGCTGTTTCGACTATTTTTGGTTTGCTGGTCGCTCCATATTTTGCTTTATTATTAATTTGAGAAATCTTAATTAGTATGTAATTTAAATGTGGATTGAGAGAGAGAGAGAGAGNTTATTTTTTTTTTTTTTTTTTTTTTTTTTTTTTTTTCCTTATTTTTTTTTTTTTTTTTTTTTGGGCATTATAGCATGTATATAAGAGGGTAGATAGAAAGGGAGAAGGAGAGGGGGGGGGGGGGTGGGGGGGGGGGGGGAGTGTAAAAGTTGAATTGTGGACATAACCTAAGGTCAATTTGATTTTTTTTTTTTTTTCCGAATTGAAGGTCAATTTGATTTACTACAATACAATGAACAACCTAGTTTTATATGTATTGGCAGGATCATATTTTTTTTTTAAGAAAAAATTCTTTCATTAATAATAGAAAGATGGTACAATATCCATCAAAATTATGTAGTATAAGTGGGATTTTCTGTAACGAAAAAGGTGGAAAATTCTATTTGCAAACTTCCAACAACCATCAATTTAAATAAATATGCAATCACAGTCTAATATTTGATTTATTACCCACAAGATAGATTGAAATTATTTGCTTTTTTAATGTGATTTTGACTTTTAAAATATTTTTTTTTACATGAGAATATAAAATACCTAAGTAGTAAGTATAATAATGCTAAGATGTTCAAATTCTTTGCATAAGTAATTTTAGATTCAAGTCGTCTTATTATGTGTCATTCCAATATGTCGGACATATAACACATGGTACCGGCCAGATTGTTATGTACTATCCAAGTTTCCATAACTATTTTCAAATAGCAGTTTTAAGGTCGGTTTGTGCTTTATTACTACCTGTCAAGGTTCCAACATTACTACTTACTACCTAGAAGCTGCAACTAAAATGAGGGTTATTCCCATAGCTGAAATAGTACTTAAAGAGATTGCTGTGATGGGTCACCCCCTTTTAGGTGTAGCCCCACAAAATGTGGGGTCTAACTCCCAACCTCTTTACCTACCTCTCCACCTTTTGATTATTAAAGAAGGTATATAGATTATATTGTTTGGAAAGGAGTAAAAGTGACCCACTTGAGAGAACTATTCATTAAGTTTACATTTGGTTGGGCGTAATGAATGGGAATGGAATGGAATGGAATGAGATTCTTGTATTTGGTTCCATCTTTTGCTCAGTAATTGTCTTTATAATGGAACTGCTATTCTCCTAAATGATGTAATCAGCATTATACTTCTAAGTCAATGTAAAGATCATTCCATTCATTTGTTATCTCATTGTTCCGATTTTGCCCTTGTCTTATACTGTTCTTCTATCTTCTAAGTCAGTGTAAAGGTCATTCATTTGTTTAACCTTAGAAATATTGATTTTTACTATCACAATTAATTATGTCTATTCTATCTCCAAGAAAAAGGTATAATTCTTTTCTCAAAATTATTCTCAAAATTATTATATATTGCTTTGAAAAAAAAGGTTTACTTCAAAGCTATGGGTATATTCGTCGAAGTATAGTTAATTTCATTACATTCCAATGTCTCATTCCAAACCTCAACCAAACAAAATTATTACGTTTCTTTTCCATTCGATTCCTATTCTCATTCTCATTACTATTCTTTTCAATTTCATTACAGTCAACTAAATATTACCTAACTTATTAGGTTGACTGGGAATCAATCAACAAGAAGAATTGAACATTTTGCCAAAATCAGCAGAGAAACTATGTGCTACAATATTTACAACTCTTACTAAAGGTCATTGACGTCAATTGGCATTGAAACAATTTATTTAGCAATATAAACATAGGTAGACAACTAGACAATGAAGAATTATTCATGTAATCATTTATAGTTAGTGTTTTTAAATTGTCATATTTTTACCACATTATATTAGTTTTTGTACTATTCCATTAAAATAATTTTATACCACTTAATGTTAAAACAATTAGCATTATGAACTAGTATTACTTATCACAGTTACACATGAAAAGCTTATAAAATGAGAACAAGAAATCAGAACACACTAAGTGAGCTTAAGTGCGGTGGTAGTGATTAAATACTTAGACATTTCGCCAAAGGGCCTAGTGTCCCTAACTTATAACTATCTTAGACATTTCGCCAAAGGGCCTAGTGTCCCTAACTCATTACTATCGTCACTCTCTTGTCTCTTCCCTCATCTATCTTCTTCTCTTTTTTTTTTTTTTTTGCCCCTGCTTTTGAAGAAAATAAAAGAAAAGAAAAGAGGGTATTGAATAATGTAGTGACAGTTCTAAAATCATGATGTGCAGAAGCGTCAGAGAGAATCTAGCACCAATTCACTTTTATGGTTCTCATTTAAGTTTCCAATCAGTGCAGCATTCACTGCCTTTGTTCCAGGTTACCAAGTCAATTCACATTTAGGACCCCATTTAATGAACTCATCTTACCTTTTCATTGTTATCTTTCTCTGTCCTTTACGTAGAATCTTGATAAAATGTTGTCACCTAATTACTAGTTAAACATGAGGAATGTATAATCCCTTCTCTTTTAATTAAATTATGCATACTACATATTTGGTCATCACATAACGTATTAACGAGACTATTCTAATTATACTTTCCGGTTTGGCATATATAAAACTCAATTTATTAGTTATAATCACTCAATAATATACTGATAGTTATTGTTGTATTACCTGTGATAAACACTTTTTCACTCTTCAATTTCTCTATTTGATATGCATATTTTGTTTTTATAATTTCATATTTTAATAATATAATAAATCATAATAAAATATATATATTATTTAATGAGACTAAAGGATGAAAATGGAAAATACATTCAACATTCCTTATTAAACATATTTAAGAGTAAAAATAAATATTAAGTTTTCTCTTGTTTTCCAAGAGATAATTGGCATACTTGTCAACTGTTTATTCGTGTAGAATCTCCCAATAAATTAATTATAAAGTAAGCTGTAATCGATTGATTAAAAATGATAACTATAGCTAGCTTTATTCTCATGCCATACGAATATATTTTTACTTAGTACTTCCCAATGTTTGTGTGGTCTTTAAGTACTAATTGACATTTGGCATTACAATAAAATTTTTACTTTTCTTATAACTGAAACTATGTGCTTTCTCTCATATTGAATAAATTATTTGACATCTCTCCTTAGCTACTTGAGGGTACACAAATATTTAAGGGGAAACAATTGTATTTTTTTTTCCCCCTAGAGATAATTAGTATACTCGTCAGCTGTTCACTTGTGTAGCATACCAGTGTATTATCTATAAAGTAAGTTGTAATCGCTTGATTAAAAATTAGTAACCATAGGTAGCATAATTCTTAGGCCATAAACGTAGTTTTACGTAGTCCTTTCCAGTATTATATTTCATGTGGTCTTCAACTACTAATTGGCATTTGGCATTAATGCAGGAAAATTTTTACTTTTCTTATAATTGAAACTACGTATTTTCATATTGAAGAAATTATTTGACGCCTCTCCATGGTTACTTTAAGTGCTTTAGAGTGTTATTACCGCGTCTAACGAATCTCACCTTTATAGAAGTAGATCCAAATGAGTCACACCGTAATTAGTCAATAGAAGAGTAAGATCAAATAACTATAGCATTTCTCAAGTACTACTTTACAATTTACGAGTTACACGGATCTTTTTTAAAGAAACTTGGTACAAATGGTTCTACTTTCTATTGCAACTTCTGAAACAATAGCTTCTTAACTCATTTGTCTATTTTAGAGAAATCAGATGTGACTGTTAGCATTGGCCTGGCTACTGAAGACACTAGTTCGTGTTAAGACAAAAAGGAATGCGGAAATTTTTTTTATTTTTATTTTTTCAAAAAAAAAAAAAATCTCACGACAGTGATTATCATAGAAGAATACACAAGATATTATATAATCAAATGGTTCATGGACAATTTTGGTCCAATAATTTTTTTTTCCCCTTTAGAAACACTTTGGTCCACTTTAGCTGCTTGGTTCATGTCAATTGGGACATAACAATTTCCAAGGGATTTACTTGTTAATTAGGCTACTATTGTTATAGCTAAACCTTAAAACAAGCTTGGCAAGTTCGATCGCTTACATTGCTTCAATGGACTTCTCGAGTTGCGTAACAATATTATATGGCCTACCAAAAGGTCATTTTCTATCATAAATTAGGGATATGGGCAATGACATGCCAAGACAAAATCGATCCAAATTAAAGAACCTCCCCAAAAACGTATATTTTCACAAAGTAGATGGTGATAAATGCAAATCTAGCAAAAAAACGATATTAAATTTTAACAGTTCGTAGATATAAGCTGCTACTGTTATGATGTTATGACATTTTTTGTGAAACTCGAATTTTCGGTCCAATTTTAGCTTTTCAATTTACATCTAACGAATGAATTGATATTACGTTATATACAATCTGAAACTACCTAATCAGTTTTTTAGACTTTATCATTTTCTTTTGCAGTTTTTAATATGATATGGCTAAGGGTTTCATTGGTTGAATATGAATCGGTGATAAAATTAGACAGAAATATGATTCAGATTTATTTTTTTATTTTTTTAAATTATTATTATTATTATTATTATTTTTTTTTTTTTTTTGGGCATTATAGCAGTAGATTCCTTACCGGCGCATAACTTCAATCTTATCAGTTATCTCCAAATCTATCTCATTCACAACATTTTCACATTTGGACACTTCTCAAGTCTCCACCCCATCATCCTATGTGCCATTTCCTCTTAGCTATACAACACATAACGTGAAGTTAGAACAAAAGAATTTGGTTTAGTCTTGTGGGGAAAATAGGAGGAATGGACTATATGTGCCAGAGGATAAGGCATAGGCATATCCTATTTAAGAGAGACATTCCTTGGATTGTTGCCCATTTGTTTGTGCCATATGATATGTCATTTAATTGGAAGAGAAGACTAAAATCTCTCTGACTTATTTTGTCATATTCAATATTTTCATGATGTGCGGAGGTAAAAAGTTGGAAATATCCCAAGGGAGCAAATTTTATGTTAAATACTAAATAGTAATGATACGACTCATTATTTATGCGCAAAACCCATATACAGTGATGGGGTATGTTTTTTAATTACTCATATTTTTTCAAATACGGACCACATTATATACACGATTGGTTAAAAATGCATTACATATTATTGTAGGTGAGTTTTGTGAGAATTTTATGTATTCACTTGTAATAGTTGTGAGATGATGAATCCAAAAAATCTTGTAAATAGAAAATAGTAATGATTAAAATAAATAAATACAAGTTAGTTGATTATGAATGTTTTAGCTTGTATTTATTCTCATTCTAATTGAAAATGTCAAGATTGGTCAGTGGAAGTTATTCAGATTCAATTCTTTAGGCAACAGCGATGGGGAAAAAAATCTATCGACTTTATTGATATATATATATATATAGGCACCAATTTAGTAAGTATTTTTCTTTTTTTTTTTTTAATCTATATATATATGTATAATTTTGGCTAATAAAAATTTTTTTTGCACATTTTTTTATATTAAAAAGTAAGAGAGTGAAATAATATTAATGATACACGTCTTTTCATACATTTTATTATAGTCGTTGGATCACCATTAGATGATGATCCAATGACTAAAAAAAAAAAGACCTATACATAAGTAAAAAGAAAAAAAATACCTACTAGTAACCTATATATATATGGATCAATTATGAATGCTTTTCTTTTTCCTAGGAAAGAAAAAGAGATATATAAGTATGCTTATTTGATTATGACCCCAGAAAGTTCCTTTGCATTTCTCCGTTAGCTTTCTCATGCTTCATTGAAATAAAGTAAGGCTTACAAAAATTCAGTTTCTTCCTCACTTTTCAGTCCATTAGGTGTGACTTGGAATTAAAGAAATAGTAATAATAACAACAATAATCCCATTTATTTCTTGGGGCCATGGTGGGACACATTTCACAGGGGTATTATTGTATTTATACATCATCATGCCATCTTATGCATGATATTTGGTGTGCAATACTGCCATTTGGCATCATAGTTTATAATCAGCCCTCATAATTCCATATGCCAGCAATGTAGCCACAAGGTAATCATGTGTTGATCTTTGGCTCCATCTTTAGAGTAGGAATAATTTTTTTTCTTCTTTCTTTGTTAAAGAAATATTATTATTGATAGATAACGAAACCTATAATCAAACAAAAAAAAGGTTGTGATTTCTCTATCTGTGACTTTATCTTTTATTTTTTTTGCTTCAAATTATGTATCCAAATTTTTTATGCGGCTAGAGAATTGCTTGCAGGTGAGCTCGGAACCTTTTTTTTTTCTTTAAACATGTAACCAATTTATATACTTGGAGTAGAGACAAAATCAATAATTCCTTAAAACGTATTACTTAGCTAAGAATTTAAATAAAAAGATCACTACACAACAAAAGTATATTATGTTCTCAAACATGCTTGTTTAAGCTTTTATTATTATTATTTTTTTTATTTTATTTTGGTGAAATTGCTTGTGGACAAAAAAAGTTCACTGCTTGAACTCTTCAGTTTGAAGTATTGGAAATGAGTCTTTTTTTTTTTTTTTTAATGAGTCTTTTAAATCAACTTAAGTATCATTTGGTAGCTACAACGGGGAATTCTAGGGTAGAAGGGGTAAAATCACTCTTATGTATAGGAGAATTTTTTAGACCTTCAAATTAAATCTAAGGGACAATATAATAGAATTTTATATTTATGTAAGCACACAGGATTATGCTATACTCATCATCAACCCACAATTTATTCAATTTGAAAAAAAAAAAAAAAAAAACACGGCAAATCCTCCTGAGAATGAGACCCATTGTCATACAATCTCTAAAGTAAATGGAATTTGAAGTATAACTGAGAATTCATAAATAAGAGTGAGTCGGTATGAACTTGTGAGATAGACAAAAAAATATGGCTTTAATTGGAGATAATAAGAGATTGACTGAAGAAGAAATAGAGAAAATCTCATAATTAAAACATCAATGGTGTTTACCTCACTAATCGACATAACTTAAGACCCATTATATATTATAGAGTGGAATTTGGTTGGGACATAACTTAAGACCCATTATGTATTATAGAGTCGAATTTGGTTGGAATTACATTAGATCCTAATATTATAGAGTGGAGTTTAATTGAAATAATAACTAATTAGAAAACTGGACTTAAGATCCACAAAGCATTATTATCAAGTTCGAGAAGGGTAAAAAAATAATAATAATAAAGAAAAAAAGCTGATCCATATATGTCAACATCCCAGAACCTTCTATATATTGCAAATGTCTTTTAAATTTTTTCAATTACAAACACAGGTTAAAGCTTAAACATAATACATATGACAATTAATCATTTCAGATTTTAAGCTGAATTAATTTGTTTTAATCCCATAACCATGAGTTCCAGAGTTGCTTGCAAATATTCTCACTGTTTGCATAAAATAATTACATTACCAGGAAACTAACGAAAAGCTTTTGTGAAGTTCAGAGTAATGGGCAGCCATTCTGTTGGTTTTTATTTTTCTATTTGTTAAATCTATTTCTTTCTTTCTGTCATTTAGAAGATGCCCAATATTGCTTGGAGACAATAGTTTTTTAGGATCATGATCTGCAAATTATTCAAACAGAGGAAAAGGAATTCAAATGCTTCAACGATTTTTATTTGCAATATTGGAGGATGTTTTAAAACTAATTATAAATCTTGGATTAAAGATATTGAGTATAACATAATCTTGTATGTTAGGATATATGTTGACTTCTATTTTATTGTCCCTTAGATTTAATCTGAGAGTCTAAAAAGTGTTCCTTATTGTCCCTTAGATTTAATCTGAGAGTCTAAAAAGTGTTCCAATAATAAAAGTGATTTTGACACTCTTACACTAGAATTCCCTTATAGTTTATTCATTTGCCTCCCGCCACCTTTCTTGTATTTTTTTTTTCCCCTGGCTTAAGTGAAACAAGCAGTGCCATTCAAAAGTCTTTGACTTGTTTGCCCTTTACCTGCTAACTGGGCTTAGCTTAAATCTTCCCGCTGGGCCAGCCCAAGATTCTGCCTGACAAACGAAGGTCAATGTACCACACTGTTGTCCGGAAAAAAAAAAAAAAGGTCAGACCTATTTGATTGATGACTACTAGTTGTAAGAATTTTTTTCTCTTCTGAGGGAAAATCAGGGTGCGTGTGCGCTTTTTCTATAGTTAGTTATAGTAAATGTCTTGTTTTTCTCTTTTTATTTTTTTTTTATAACTAAATGATCGAATGTATATATTTTTATATTTGATTTATCTACTTATTTTACACTTAGTAATATATAACTAATACTCTGTTTACTCTGTTAAATTTAGGCATATGGTTACATCATATTTTACATTTAGTATATAGCTAATATACTGGTCATTTGAAAACGGGCATTCGCTGAAAAAAAAAAAGCCCAAAATGCAGCCAAGCAGTTGATACTTTGAGCTTTTCTTGTCAATTTTTGGGTGTCAATACCTGAGATTTAAAAGGACTTATACCACTTTTGTTACACATTATAGATGGTATATAATAGAAAAATAGTTACCAACACTAATCAGTACATGTATTGTTCTGTAAGTAACATTACCTGAGAATTGAATGAGCCAATTCAGACATACCTAATTAAGTAATTGATAATTTCAATTAGTGAAATTAAGTTTAGTTTAGAGTTGGTATCTTATAATATAACTCAGATAAGTAACGTTGTAAAGACTAATCATCATTTTTTTTTTCCTTTTTTTCAATTTTCAAAAAATTAGTCACTTGTGACAAATGTAATCACTTATCATGTATTTTCTTTTTTCTTTTTCATTTTTTTTTTACTTTTTGACAATCAATGAAATTTTATTCATCAAATCAATAATTCAATACAATAACTACTCGATATAAAAATTGAATTACAAATAACTTAGTATAATAAATGCATAATCGACAAAACCATTGTATTAATGAATTATAACTAGATATTCGAAACAAATAAAGCAATAAACATAAAAATAATTCGATACAATAGACCATTTTACATGTACTGAAAACGAATAAAGCAATAAACATAAAAATTGGAATGTACCTAGATAGTGTTCTGCCAATGTCAAATTTGAATTCAAAGAATGACACAGATTTTGATGGGAAAACGACCATACAGAAGTTACATGGTTAGGACTAGGACCACAAAGCTTGTTTTATGACATGATAGTTCCACTTCGTATCTGCAACTTTAGGGCTTCAAACATCAAAAGCGAAAAAAAATACATGAACCCACATAGTGAGATAATTTTTTGTCAGTTGGATTGTACTCGAGATTTGGGGCCACTCATTGTTTCGGTGTACGACCAGGAGTGTTGAGCAAAATGGGAAAGGAACACTTTCACGTTCACGTTCATTTAGCTTTTATATTGCAATTGAGTTATGTAATAAACCAATTTGTATTTCTTGCAAGTTTCAGTACATATATACACACAACTTTTAAGAGGATTGAGTGAGTTCTTATACCTAACAAATTTTGGGTACATGTCGTCATGTCCTTCACTTGAATTCTTGTCCCTGAACTAGAGTACAGTAACTCGAGTGGTCTGAAAATCTCAACTCCAATCGGGAAAATGATACCCAGCTCGTTCGAAAAATAATGATAAAATAAAAATAAAATAAAATAAAAAACACTAATTTTCAGGGGAATTTATGGTGCATGTCAATTTGTTTAAAAGTGGTATTAGTAAGAATTCAAGTTTTAGAATGCAAACAGAATTTTCATTCATTTAAGTTTTACTAACTTAAATGGTGTTTTCATACATGATCGATTAGGATTTTAATCCCTAGAAAAACGCCAGCCTTAAACTTTCATTTTGTAAGATTTTAATCCCTCTGTTCAATTCTATCCAATTCACCAGCAAATTTATCTTCTTTTTTTTTTTTGTGACTAAATTGGACAGAATAGCCAAGGGAGTGTTAAAAATTTGGAATCAAAGAGCTTTAGAAACGTGTGGTGGACTAATTTTAAAAGCTTTTCATGATTCGACCTCATGTGATATTTTAGTCTAATTCTGTATTCAGTCTGTGTTTTTGTAAGACCCGGAATACTTATTCAACATGTATATGAATTTGCAGAGGTACAAGCGGCACGAGCAAAAGAAAAGAAATAATCAAGAAAAAGTTAAATCAAAGGTCACAGATACGGAAAGGGCATTGAAAAAGATAGAGCTTTACAATACAAGAACGCCTATGAGCTTCACAAAAGTGGGGTTGTATGATTCCTCCAAGCTTCATAAGAACCAGGACGGACGACTTCAAAGCCAATGTCAAGAGGCTCGAGCTAGCCGGCATCTGGGATGAGATCATGAAATTCTTGAAAGGGTATAAACTCCCGGGTGAATTTGAGGGCTAGAGGCAGTGGATAGATAGCTTTATAATTTTATTTTGATAAATGGCCCTTCTTTACTTGATCTATTTTTATGAAGTAAATCAATTTTTTTAAAAATAAATCAATATATTTTGATATATTAAATATGAAAATAGTCATTTTTTAAAATAATTTTTAAAATTCAGCTATTTTTTAACAACATTTGAAAAAAAAAAAGCCATTTTTGCCTACCATGAACCAAAATTCGGGCCTTCGGCTAAAAAGCCCATATTTTTAAAATAATGTGATATTGATCCATTTGAACACTCCGAATATGGAAGACCTAAACTTCACATGGATTCTAGAACTAGGCTACAGTCACTTTGGTTGGCTCTATTCCAAATTCAACTATGAGTTTCAAGAGTAGTAGTTCCTAAAACAATTATTTGTAAAGTAACAGATGAATTAAAAATTTAGAAAGTTAATCGTTTTATACCAAAATCACCACCCACAAAATGTCAAAATTAAACAGTGAGAGGTCACGAGAGAATGAGGAAAGAAGGGCAAAAAGGGATGTTAATCAATAGAAATTGCTATAAAACTTAAATGATAATAATAATAATAAAAAGACTAACAAAGTATAGTCCAATAAGTGACCTTTAGTCTAATTTCCTCTAGTTTCTTCCCAAAAGGTGGGACCTGCAGTTGAATCCCCTGGAGGGAAATGAAGTTGGAATGTATCTTCTATTTTGGGCCAAAATTGATTTTGTTTTCTTTCTAGGGGAAATTAGAAAATATACGGTATTTCTGAAAAAAAATTAGAAAAATACGGTGCTTTTGTATTTTTCACGGTGCGGTTTTTATTAGAAAAATACGGTTTTTTAAAAAATATTTATAAAAATACTATTTTTTAAAATAGTAACTAGTTTCTAGTAACCAGTTTCCAAAAATTGGTAACTAGTAATCGAAGATATTTATAACTGGTATATAACTGATAACTAGTTTCCAATAACCAGTTTCCAGAAACTGGTAACCAGTAACTATTTTAAAAATTGTATTTTTCTAAATATTTTTTAAAAAGTGATATTTTCCTAATTAAAACTGTACAAAAATTGGAAAAAAACCCTAACTTCCGTACTTTTATAGTTCTTTTCGGTTTTTATAGGTATAAGTGTTAGAAACCCTTCTTTCTACACTAGGCTCTTGGCCCATGTTAGTGTGATGGGCCACTTTTTCGTTGGAAAATGGACTTAATTTGGTGAGTAATTTTGGCTAAAATGACGTTTTTCAGAAGAATTTTTAGAATAACTTTCTTAAGAATGTCACAATATTCACTATATTTTATGATCGTAAACTTACGAACTTTTTATGACCAATCAAATGTCACTACTGTAGTGACTATCCGGTACTAATATTGTGATAGTCTTATTGTAATACCCTCCAATCTAGTTGGTCAAACTTTGCTTGAAAACGTAACCAGTTAGGCCAAGACGCATTAAGCCTTCGTAACTTTCTTCGAAAACTAAGTATTTGAAAACGGAAAAACTAAAAAGGGCATAAGACTTCATTTTACAGTTGAAAATTTTGGAAATAAAATATAAGGGATGAATAGAACTGCAGCTCAGCCAGCTTTCAAGAATCTACTGATGCAACTAAAATTTGTATTACAAGAACTATAATGAGCTGACGCTCAGTAAGTAAAGACAGTGTATGCATATCAATGCTGACGTGTTATAAAAATATTTGATGCTCATTGTACAACTTTCTTTAGAAAATATTCTTTCTTTAAACATTGTTTTGGGCCCCATTTTAAGTATAACTTCTAACTTAGTAACATAGTAGACCTCTTAATCAATACCATTTGAGGCTTACTCTGTCTTGGCCCTTTCGCCTCAAGGGATTTCGCCACCTCTTTTCTACACAATTACTCAGCTAGAAGCCATACTTCATAAACAACATAACTTAGAAACTTAAATACAATGGTAATATTTTTCTTAAAAACATGAACTTCTTAAAATCACTTTAATTTTTCCTTTCATAAACATGCCTTAATTATGCATATTTTCTCTTATCATATTGTCTATCATCAAAAGTTTATAATGCTAAGTACCTCAATCAGTAGCTTAACCTATTTCAATTGTATAAAACCTAACAATAAAAGTCTGTCTCGTAAAATATGAAATCCTTTTAGTAAGATCTTTATGAACTTACAAAATTATTAAGCTACTCATTGACTAGCTTAACTCCTCTACTTAACTTAGAACAAGACAAAGCTCTATTTCACATTACACGAAGCCATGCACGTGAATCGGGGTATGACACTTATTAAGTTATTCTAAAAAATATTCTTCAAAAAGTCCATTTGGCCTAAAACTTTAGAAGTTAGGTCCACTTCCTTATTTCTTTTTTCTTCAAAAACTTGGAGACTTAGACCATTCAATATCGAAATATGGGTTACGCTTATATGTCCATGTAAAATGTTCATATATCAAACAATGAGACATGATATTAGTGCTAGTACTTAAAATCCTTGTGAATATGTAGTCACTAAATATGACACATTGTTTGAATATTGTAAGACACATCTTTTGCATTATTATCAAAAACCATTCTCCAATTTGGCATTTTCAAGAGAAAAAAAAAAAGAGAGATCTTTTAACTAATGGAATCTTTGATATAATACTAGCAATACAACTTAGAGTCTTTTGAATTAAACACATATTCGAATTAAAATGACAAATATTTTTGACAAGTGGTTGCTTTGTTCCCCATATATTACACAAAGTAACAAGAACCATCACCACAACATCAAGTGTATGTAAGCAACATCCTAAGATGAGATCCAAATTAATACTTTTTGGACCATAGAAGTCTACTCAACCATATGCATGTGCATGTACTTTCTTATTATTATCATTACTTTATTATTGTTATTGTTATTGTCATCGCTTCTTGACACTATAGATATTTGATACTTTCTCTTAAAATTTTTTTCAAAAAGGATTATTCTGTCCTTTACCTTGCCTTTTGGAACCTTAACGTGTATAAAGCAAATATTATTATGAATAAAATGATAGACTATCATATACTTTTTCATTAGCTTTTCCCATTTAGGAACTGGACAAAACAAACATCGCTTTTGCCACAACTGGCTCTTTTCTTCGTCATTTTTTCCCCTTATACGTTGCTGCCACAATTCCATTTGCCATAAGAAATTTTGTATTGAGATTTCAAAACCAGATGTATAAGCTCTAATTCTTTAAATTATAAACTTCTTACCCAAAAAGCTGTCCCTGATACCATCTAAACCAATGGATCAACACAAGTTTGGTAAATAAATATCATCCAATGAAATTCCACCTATGCTGTTTCGACATTTATGTGAATTCTTTTTTTTCCTTTTTTGAGTAAAGAAAAGTAAATACTAATCTATCGGGTAGAGTCCTTTTTCCCTTTTTTTTTTTAACTTTTTTTGAAGAAGACGGGTATAGCCCATTTAAGCTTTGTGAAGCTGCTTCTATGTAATAGTTTTCTGAAATATTATGCTACGTAAAGCTACTGATCTTGCTTTTAAAAGAGTGAGGAAAATCGAAATGAAATTTCCGAACATCCGAATCTCTGGGTGATAGGCTTTAATTGTATCTCTTGTCCGCATGCACTCGTCAATATCTTGTATTGTTTTGTGTTTTTGTTGTTGTTTTTTTTTTTTTTTTTTTTTTTGCTAAATAAAAAACTTGTATTGTATTTTTTTTTTCTTTTACCCTAAATAAAAAGGGAAAACAGGTGTCCTCACGCTCCTATAAGGCCAAACCCGTAATTCTCTCACTATGAAGGTCGGGAACTGAGATTGTATAGACTTGTGAAAGGCATCTCTACCGCTACATGGCAGCTTTGATGGTTTTTATTATATTGCTCATTTTATTAAATGAAATTACCTTTTGATTAAAAAAAGTACTAACACTGGAAATCTTTTTAACATCAAATTGCAAAAGGACCGCTACAAATACTCTATTTTGCGCTTTTTTGATCTCCTGCTTGACATGGAATCTACTATCCGATTTCATATTTTAATAACATTAATCATTTAATTCAACCTTAAAAGCTAGTATCAATATGTAGTCATATAATATTCATAAAGACTATAATACCGCATGAAGATGATAGTATTAGTGTCTCAATAGAATTGAATAACACGTAAATGATCATATAACATTGTGAAGAAGAGGAATCCTTCGAGCGATACTTCAAAGGCAGTGTTTAGCATTGTGGCTCTATGTGAAATAAGAGATTAGTATAGTAGTATTAAAAAAAAA
>JXTC01000137.1:502497-546771 GCA_002914845.1 Trema orientale | reverse complement strand
ATCTATATATTTAATCAAAATTAAAATTTTAGTTTGCCGAAAAAGATAATTTTGTCCTTAAATTCATAAAACATATAAAAAATTAAAAATATTGAAACCAATTATTATTATCTTTCTTTAAAAAAAATATTTTAAGTGAAATAATAATTATTAAGAATAAAAAATTATGTCATTCTTTTTTTTAAACATTTGATTGTTTTAAATAATTTAAACTAATTTTAGCTTCAATAATTATTATTTTCAATTAAAATGATTGAAAAAAGAAAGAAAAACGAGTTTTTTCTTTTTTTTTTTAATTTTTGTCATTCTCTTTTTCTAAATAATTTTTTTTGAATAATTTAAACTTTTGAAAAAAATAATAATAAAACAATAATTTTTTCTAACTTTTGTTATTCTTTTTTTAAAATTATTTTGAATAGGTAAAACTTTTTTAACATTTAATAATTTTTATTTTCACTTAAAATATTTTTTTTCAAAAAAAAAAAGAAAGACAAAAGTAATTGGTTTTATATATCTTTTATGAGTTTAAAGGGTGAAACGGTCTTTTTTAATAAACTAAAGTTCTAATTTTGACTAAAGTGTGGACCTGGTTTTATTTGATATGAAAATACAAATTAAAGGTTTAATTTAATATAAATAAAAAAGTATGAGTGTCTTTTTTTTATAAAATACTAAACACGGTAGGTTTTTCTTGATATTATCCCTTAATAATAATAATAATAATATTATTATTAATGGAAAAATAACAACGCAAGTAAAAATAATTGGATTGCATATGGCACCTAGAGGAAGCGATTGCCACTGAATTTTATTTTATTTTTTGTAAATAATATGTAAATTTTTAACATAATTAGTCTTTGTCTTATTTGAATTTAGCATTTACCCTATAAACTTGTAAATTTTTAAGTATGCCTATTAAGCTTTAAGACTTTGAGTTAGGCTTTTTTACAATTAAAGCACATTTGATATTTATCCATCTGAATTAAATTCATGGCTATGTCCCTGATTACAGATTATATTATTATTATAAGCTTACAATCTAGTAGCGGTTTTGTTTTGATATTAGGAGTGAGGGAATTGATCTCTAGATTTCAACATTGAATATAGATGTGGTTACCAATCAGACTAAGTCTGCGACCACTTTATAACCTAATAGTCTGCGACCACTTTACAACCTAATAGCTAAGTTAGTCTTTTGGCCAATAAAAGATTTTTCAACATATAAGAGAAAGGAATATAGTGGCCCCATTTTGATTTGAGTCATTAAAGTGAAATCAATTTAATTATAAACAGAAATTTAATCATAGCAAATAAACTAATAAAGACATACTTTCCTTGGATATATCTATTGAGTGTTTGAGTAATATATTTAACACTACCTTGTTTATCACTCGAGATTTTTCTCACCTCAGAAATAATATACATCTCAGTGTAGAATTTCTTTGCAAAATAGTTCTTTTGAAAGAATATTTTTAGATAAATACTTATTTTTTTAAAACTCCTTGCAAAATAATAGTTCAACGTTGTAAAATTGATTTATAAAATGGAAAATAAAGTTGTAATTAGACTTAAAAAAAATGGTAAAAAGATTGTAGCAATTATGTTTATGAATTTGATAAGAACCCAAATCATAATTACCATCCAATTGAAAATTTAAATCATAAATTAAAAAACTGTTTAGGTAGTTTTAGATTTTGGGTGACTAATTATGTATTGATTGGATATAAATCTTGATATCAAAATTATAAAATAATTTGAGTTATCATATGATCAAAATGACAAAGATTAAATGCCTTAAAAAAAAGAAATGACAAAGATTAAAGGTATTTATGTCTAGGGTACTACTAAGCCTCTCATGATGGAAAAAGGATTCATTCACAAATAATTTCAAAACTAACTTTTATTGTCATGTCATAAATTTAGAATTACTTGAATACCATATTACTAAATAAACCCTAAAGTATATTTTTCTTTAATAAATCCCAAATTATTTCTGTTATCGCTGCTATATGTAGTATCTTGCTACCACGGCTAGTCTTGATCATGATGCCAGCATCACATTTGACTGCAGTTAGACTCTTAGTTGTTTCGATTGATTTTTAACTAGGTTTGAGTCCCCAGTTTTAAATTTTCAATTCTGATCAAATATGGTTGACTGCCTCATTCACTTTTTTTTTTTTCCCCCCTTTTCGACTTGGTAGAAAATTTTAAACTGGAGTAAAGCTGGGGGTAGTTTTGGAATTTCAAAATTATCATTAAATAAAATTACTAATTTTTTTTCATCCGATGCTTTATAAAAAAATAAAAAAACAAAAAAACAAAAATGGTGGTTTAAATTGATAATGACTCGAATAATTAGGGCATAAGATGAATTTTATTATTATTATTTTTTGAGTGAGATGTAGAGCATAAAATAAATTGTGTTGGAGTCATGGGCAGTTATCTGGAAAAATAAAAATAAAAGAAACAAAAAAAAATATTCAAGTTATATGTTTACTTTTGAAAAAAAAAAAAAAAAACTGCAATTCGTACTTTTAACCAAAAGTCGAGAAAAGGATCATAAATTAATTAAGGTTCTTCAAAATTACAAATTAAATTAATGGATCAAGGGTATGCTACAATTCGTATTTTTTTTTTAAAAAAAAAAGTCCAGAAAAGATCATACACGAATTAAGGTTTCTTTAAAATTAAAAGGATAAATGACTATATTAATTCTTAAATTAAGGAGAAAGTCTTATTTTTTTAATTTTTAAATTACGTCCTTTTGATCCTTAAACTATTAAAAATGTACCATTTTAGTTTTTTTGCTGTACATTTTATTTAAAACTTATCAAAATGAGCACATAAGTTGTATTTCTCATTTTGTATTAGTAATTTTAAAAAAACATTGTATTTTTTACTGTTGTACATTGTATTATTGTCTAATGTGCCATTAATTTTTATTCAACCAATCATTTGTTAAACTGCTTTAATTCATGTTCTAATTTCTTTATAATGCTGGATTATGCTTTTAGATATAAAATAAGTATAACAAAATAATAAAAGTAGTTTATATGCTCATTCTGTTAAGAATAAAACTAAAAGGACTAAACTTAAATTTTTTTCACTAGTTTAAAGATCAAAATGGCGTAATTTAAAATCTAAAGATCGAAATGAGATTTTTTTTAATAATTTAAGAGCTAACAAGATTATTTATCCAAATTAAAAATTAAATTAATGGAACAAGGGTGCGACAGTTGGTGAGTTATATATGTATATCTACACTCTTTTTCTTTTTTCTTTTTTCTTTTTTTTTTTTTTCCTCTGAGAAAGAGAGCTGTATTGCACGTAATCAAAGGAAGAGGCTAATAAAAAAATCTTGTTGTCCTATTTAATTAAATAAAATTTAACCCTAATAAATGCCTATGCTAGCAAGTTAGCCCAAGATAAAATTCTTGGATAATTAATTTGATTAGATGTGAACGAATGATTCTTCGCCAAAATAAAATAATAATAATAATAATAATAAATGACGGTGTCCTCTGTTTTGGAAAATCCAACTCAAAATGCTAAAACGACGCCGTTAATTAACCAACGACGTCGTATCATCTCAACCATTGCAACTTTACAAAGATGACCCTGCCGCGTCTCATTTCTACCCTCCATCTTACCCGAAATCCATTAAAATCTGAGTGGTCAATCTCCGAAAATTAAATCGGAATTAGGGGCAATTTCGTAACCTTGCCAGTTTATATATCCAACTAAGCCCCTCTGCTCCCCATAGTCTGAAAAAGAGGGGCGAGCGGAGCAGAAGAATTTCCGTTATCCATTCAATTTCTATCTCTCTCTCTACAAAATTTCTTAGGGGTTTTTGATTTTGGAGGCCAAATCTTTTGAATCCGATTGTTGAGAGCAGCCATGGATTCTGATTCGGTCGCGAACGCTTCGATTCCTTCGGCTCCATACAACTCGAAGGATTTGGGGAAGAAGAAGAGGGTGAGATTTCATTTCAATCCATTTTTTTGGGATGATTTTTTGGCATAGATTTTATTTTTTATTTTTTATTTTTTTTTGTTATTCTGTTCAATCTTTTTAATTTTTTCTTTGATTTTTATGGTTGGGTTTTTAGGCCAGGACTGCGAAATTGAAGCAGTGCAAGCTTGATGTTCGTCGTGAGCAATGGCTTTCACAAGGTATGCTTATGATCTCTCTTTATATTTTTGTTGATGGGTTTATGTGTTTTATGTTTACCGATTATATGTACGGATGGTTTCTTTGGGTCTGCATGATTATTTTGGTAGGATTGGTAGTTTTTGGTTCTGTAATTTATTTGATTTATTTTGATTTTATTGGCATTAGTTGCTGTCAAGAACAAGTGTTGCAAGGATGAAATGAATGGTGTTCAAACGGGCAAGGAAAGGAACCGTTCTTTGGGGAATTTAGAGATGAGACGGATAGGGGAAGAAAATGGCGGACAGGTCCATCATAATGATAGCGATTCTGACACGCCATCGAACAGTCCGTCTAGTCTGACTAGCAGTGTGTTGGGAAGCAATGATTCGGGGACGAACTTTACTGGGTCTAGCAGTAGTAGCAGTTCCAGCAGCAGTAGTGGTGGGTGTTGCTCCGGAAGTATTACAGAAGAGGAGGAAGAAGATGATGGGTGCTTGGATGACTGGGAGGCTGTGGCTGACGCTTTGGCCGCCAATGACAAGCCGGAGAACCCGTGTGCCGAATTACCTCCGGAGCACGAACCGATTTCCCAAATGGCTTCTTCTTGCCAAGGAACTAATGGGTCAGTTTTAGGTATTGGAAACTCGAAACCTGAGTGTGCAACAACGGTCTCGAGAGTTTCAGGGAATAGCCGGGCATGGAGGCCGGATGACGCATTGCGCCCCCAGTGTTTGCCAAATTTGTCAAAGCAGCTTAGTTTGCCTAACTCGGACAGGCAACATTATGGCTGTGGAGGTGTCCCATGGGCCTGCAACAACATAATTCCCCCACCATCTTCCTGTCCAATATGCTTTGAGGATTTGGATTTGACGGACACAAGCTTTTTCCCTTGCCTGTGCGGTTTTAGGCTCTGCCTTTTCTGTCATAAGAGAATTCTTGAGGAGGATGGTCGCTGTCCTGGATGCAGGAAGCCCTATGAGCGTAATCCTGTTGAGGCAGAGGCCAGTGTGCGAGGAGGTGGCCTTACGTTCCGGTTGGCTCGTTCTTGCAGCGTGATTACAAGGTCTTAGGTCTCCGTTTTCATGAATTATGTATGGTGGGATTTTTCTTTCTTTGTTTCGTTCTGTTTTACTTTTGTGTGTCTTGTGTTCCATTAGTCTTAGACTTTGATTTCATTAGTTAGATGTGGGCATAGGGTTTTGAGCACCCGAGAGTGGAGCTGCTTCTTTTGAGTTTGGTTCTTATCTTTATGGTGCATGTGCTAATGTAGAGGACAAGTGTTCGTATGTGAATAGATATGGTGGTATAGAAATTCAATACATGAAATAATAATACACTACGTTATGGTATTCTTCTTTTAAGTTCCTAGTTTTCAGTTTTTCTTAATTAATTATTATCTATGACCTTGACATAATAGCTGTTGTTTTTGTGTAGAAATCCCTTATTCGCGATTCTAATATTTTTTGAAGCATTCTACTTAGTTGACTCGGCTATTAAATTTTGAGTGAGCACTTCAACGGTATCTTTTCATCTGGTGTTGTTTTATGAAAGACAGTTTCCCTCTTTCCAATTCTTTTTATTTTTTTGATGGCCTAACACTCGGACTTTAGGCAAGATTTGCAAGAAATCTGTTTGAGTCTTTAGGCTTTAAATGTTAGAACAATCGATTGTGTTCAAATGCATTGAGGTCAACTCTGATCATCGTTTTTATCTGGATCACATATTATGTATAAATGCCATTTCTTCAGGATTGCATGAAATAAACCTGAATGCTTTCTGACATACGACCTTAGGCATTTTCACAGTTCAGCTGGTAAAGAGTGAAGAGAAAATATATTAGGTTGGGCGCTATAGATTGTAAGACTTGCTTTACATTAATGGTTAAGGAGGTCTGTGCGGATTGTTAGCAGTATGGTCTTCGGAATTTCTCAGTTTTTTATCATATTGTTGACTTTCTTTTGTGTATCCAGTATGGGTAGAAGGTATTATTAAGTTTCTGTGAGATTTATTATTGATAATTTGCTAGTCGACCGTCCAGAAAAGAACTACATATCGGCAGAGTGCAGGAAAGATACGAGCAGAAAATCTTGATAGTATTATTTGTTAGCTAGTTCATTGTCCTGTACTATTCGCTAGCCGATTTTTAGACTTACTTGAGGTATGAATTCCAACTATGCTATTGGAGTACAAAGTTAGTTACCAGGGATTAGTGTTTGCAAATGTAATATAAACTGAAGTATGGGATTTTCTTGATTTGGAAAATAAGACCAAGCAGCTCGCAGCAGATTTCAGTAATGAACTATAAAGAATCTCGGAAAAGCGATTCAGTAGGACCAAAGAATAAGTTGTCATTGAGTAACTTAAGTGAGGGTCATATCTAGTTAATGGTCCTTTCCTACTGAACACAGAAGAAAGTGTCATTTAGTTGCTGTTCTGTTTTGGAGGTATTCGATAATTTTAATCTTATCCTAATCAATCTGTTAGCATTCATAACATGTTTTTCCTTGAACTGACAGTGTCTTGAAGATGTGTTGTTTATGATGTCTTGTATTTCTGACCACCCTTGACTGATGTCTTTTCTTCAAAAGCGAAGAAGGAACTGATAAAAAAGGAAGGAACGAATAGTATGTCCAGGAAATCAAGCATAAGGAGTCTACATGATAAATATTCTTAACTAAGGAGTTCTCATCCAGCAACAGTATGGAAGCCTGTTGTAATACATACCATCCTGCTTCTTTTGGAACTACATTCATTTTTAGCCATTTCATTCGTGCTGTATATTAGTTGAGGATGTGTGTAATGATACTGATTCTTACATGAAATTTCTCTTTATGTGGAAATGTATGTGGGAATCATGGCTTTAATATCAGTTTCTATCATTTTGCTAGATGGGCACTCTTTGTTATTTATCCATTGGTTAACGGCACCTGTGTTTTGATATTCAGTCAAATTGTTCGAGTAAAGGTGCTTTGAATTTTGATTTTGAAGGTTCACAATCATGTTATCATCTCTGATACTCGAGCACATTTAATTTTATTGACATCTAGATTCGTATTAATGAACCCGATGATTTCAGAGACTTGCTCGAAATGTTTTGCACTATTAGTTAACAAGCTTAAGTGAAAACAAACCAATTGGAGACCCTTTAGCAGATTCTCTACTAGGAAGACCATTGAACAGAACCAAAGAGTCTAATCGGGAGACCATTTCTCCCCATTTTCCAGAAACTCCAATCGGGCAGCCTGTTAACAGAACCAAGACCTTTTACTACTGAACGGTGATAGGTTGTTTGCATACAAATATTTTATTGCTATTCTACTATTAAAGCCATTGACGGAGTCAACTATGAATTCTTAACTCCAATCCCATGTCGACATGTGGATTGGAAGAGAAACAGTGTGTAAAGTCTCTTCTTAGCTATGTGTGAATGGCTGTATGTCATTTAACTTGATTCCAAGGCCGGGTGACGCGCTTGGAGTTTGCCAAATTTGTTAAAGCCAGGTTAGTTTGCCTAACTCGGACAGGCAACATTATGCTGTGGAGGTGTCCCATGGGCTTGCAACAACATAATTCCCCACCATCTTCATATCTAATATGCTTTGAGGGTTTGGATTTGACGGACAGAAGCTTTTTGCCTTGTCTGTGCGGTTTTAAGCTCTGCCTCTTCTGACATAAGAGGATTCTTGAGGAGGATGGTCACTGTCCTGGACGCCGGAAGCCCTATGAGCGTAATCTTGTCAAAATTTGACTTGGATTCTAGTCAAATTTTGTGGGGCCTTTTAGTTTTTTTAGACTTCATATGAACTTCTTTTAAAATTAAAGAGACTCGTTTTATTTTATTTTTTATTTTTTATTTCTCCTTCTCTTTGTGAATGAAAAGACATAATAGCCCCTATATAAAATCCTAAAAAATAAAGATAATTATAAAAATATATAATAAAATAACAACAAAAACAAATACAAACACATTAAAAAGGGGAAAAAAAAAAAAAACAAAAGCAGACAGAAAAGGGAAGGGAAATGGAAGGGGGAAGAGGGAGAGATTGTATTCAAAGAGAAGGACCCACATTCTTCAAATACCCGATAAAATTACCCACAAAATCAAGATTCTGAATATAGTTACCTTCAAAATTCAACTAGTATTTCGATCCAAAACTAAAGTAGGGGAGAAACGATTGTCTTCTTCAAGGGTTCCCTCTTTTCAAACTCAACGGAGTTCTGACTTCCAACCATAGATACAGTCAAAGTTTTGTGTTCAGTTATGGTATTCTGGCTCTAATTGAGGTATTAAGACACAAAAATATATTACTCATGTGGATTCAGTAGAGCTCTACCAGGTTCAAGGTCCAATTGAGATTTTCTGGGGGAACATAATCTTTCTGAAAATCTCTACTAAACTCGATTGAGTTTTATTAGGTTCTAGTCAAATTTTGTAAGAGCTGACAATGTTCTCGAAATTTCTACTGGACCCAGTCGAGCGCTACTGAGTCCAGTTGAAATATTTTTAGAGTTAACAATGAATCTGAAAAACTCTACTGGATTTAGTTGAGCTCTACTGAGTCCAGTTGAGTAAATAATACTTTCTGGATATCTCAACTGGACCCAGTAGAGCTTGATTGGTCTAGTAGAGATAAGTATTTTTATACACTTAATGGATATGAAAATCTCTACTGGATCCAGTTAAGCTCTACTGGATCTAATCGAGTAAATAACGAGCTTTTTAGGTACCAATCGAGATAGGTGTTTTTATGCAGTCAATAGATCTGAACTGGATCCAATTGAGCTCTACTAGGTCTAGTCGAGTAAATAACAAGCTTCTAGATATCTCGATTAGTCCCAGTAAAGCTTGATTGGTCCAGTTGAGATAAGTATTTTTACACACTTTTTTACCCTTTCTTTTTTTCCTAATAAGAATAATTTTTATACGAAGTACCATTTTATTTTGTAGGTTGTTGGTCAAAGAACCTCGAAGCGATCCCCTTCTTCTGTGCATGTAAATGATTATGAATAAGTTCGAAATCAAGATCAAAGGAAATTTTTTTAGTAAGGAATTGAAGAATGAGAGATTCTTTATTTGACAAATATGACACTTGCATCTATTTAATTACATAGTTTGTTAATGGGAAACCAATTCATTCTCACTAATGGAGTATGCTTTAATATTTGTGCTCAAATACTCAAAATATCTGGTAGGTTAGAAATCAAAAGCAAAACCAACTACGTTTGAGAATAGGTATTTCTATAAAAAAGATCGCATCATTGTCGATAATGTAAAGACTAAATTGGACAACATTGCCACCCAACTAGGTCCAATCGAGTAATAATTTGAATAATCAAAACTTTCTATAAGTCTTGACTGTAAACTTCTCATTTTAAATTCCAATTGGTCGAGTTGAGTACTCTGTAACCAGTTCTATTGGGTCCGGTTGAGCTCGACTCGATCTAGTAAAACTAGCTACTAAGTACTCAACTAGGTCTCGTCGAGCTCAACTAGACCTAGTCGAGCTCAATTAGACCCAGTAGAACTAGTTGCTGAGAACTCAATTGGGTCCAGTTGGTCCAGTCGAGCTCAATTGGACCCAGTCAATACCTGTACTGTTAACTTTTTCCTTCTCGGCGTTCTCGCAATTTTTGGCTCAAAAAATTACAAAATGGACCTTTTGGTGTGTGAAAAATTGTAAGTTTTTTCGAGAAGCTTTGGAAAATAAATTGGGTTTTGTGTTTGGAATGGAAAGGAGGAAATTAGAAGGAGATTAGAGAGATATTAAAGGAGGATTCGTGTTTTTTTCCTTATTTTTTTATTTTTTTTCTTTTTTGAATTTTATCTAATTCTTTCACAGAAAATAACACATAAAGGGTAGGAATATCAAAATATCATTAAAAAGATGAGTTTAGTGGACTTAAATAAAAAAAAAGGTAGAAGTCTATCAACCTAAAAACACTTAATAATAAGTCCCAAAAAAAAAAAAAAACTAAATTTCCCATTCGGTTCTTCTTATCTTTTTTTTTTAATTTTTTTTTTTTGAATTTTATTTAATTCTTCCACAGAAAATAATACATAAAGGGCATCACAGAATATCAAAATATCATTAAAAGATGAATCTAGTGGATTTAAATAAATAAAAAAAAAAAAACTTAATAATAAGTCTTAAAAACTAAATTTCCCGGTGTGGGTTTCGAAGCTGCATTAAGTGCGTGGGCAAGTAAAGCATGAATATCTTTACAACTTCAATTACTCTGGAAATATGAACCTTTATTAGCATTCTGTCTCCTACAGATACACAATGAAAATAGCCGAGTGTAACCTTTATCAAAACAAGTAGGATCTATACCAACCAGACCTCATTATCCCCTATCTCTCACTTACTTAATTATGAAACCTTACTTCCCAATCAATATCATGTCAAGATCAACAATAAACGAAAGCATAGTTCTAACTTCTAATTCCACGGACTTAGCAACCGAGAATCTCCGAAGGCAGAAGTGCCACCAGACGCTGCAAGTGGCAGAGATGACGAGATATCATTGGTACCTGACACCAATAATGAGTGAAGACTTGCCGGATGACCCCTGGTGTCCCATGGGAGTGAGGTGTGATGTATTACCAGTAGCATCTAAACTTATTTGTGGAGTTGGGTGAGGAGCCTGCACATATGTGCATGCCCAACAATGAGGTCACACGGCATATGAAAGCTATAATTCCGAATAACGAACAATTACAATATGCTTCGTAGTTCTCCATCATATCATATCTTAACATAACAAAATGTCTAGTTGAACCAGGGCTAAAGATTTATCTCTATAGGGGAAAAAAAAAATTGTCTTGTTAATGCTATCAGGTGTTGGATATCTTTTGTCATTATTAGATAACTCAACTATCTTTGCTCGTATTAGATGACTCGGACAAAAAATCACATTCAATTTGCACTTTCTACAGCAAAATAAGTCATTTTCAAAAGGTAGGGCACACTGCACTCGATAACAATAAATCTCAAAACAATTTGCACTTAGGGAAAATGAGCCATTTTTCCAAGCATAGGCACAATGCAGCCTACACTAATATGTAATAGAAAGTTCTTGTCCATGACTATCTCAGGATGACAAAAAAAGTGAAAAACTCATGCAGGCGTTAACATAAACATGCAAAACAAAGGTCTAGATAAGTCAAATGTTATATGATTAGATACTTCATAATATCATTGGAAATAGCAGTGATCAATCAAAAATCAAATGGGCTTGCCGCATTATATGTTGAATGAATGGAGGCATTCTAATAGGAGACTTTGAAGACGGTGATGTACGGTTGATCCGGGATATCTTACGAGAATGAAAGTTATGATTGAAAAGAGCATCGGTTTCTTTCTCCCCCTTCCCCTTCTCCACTAAGATTTGGCTCTCTGCTCGTCCTAGAAGCAACAAGCCAGATCAGATCATCGACACAGGCATTGCATGCTAATCCGCCTCTTCAAATCCCCCTCTGCACTTAAAAATCTGTAAACCACCAACAACAAATCTACAAGGTAAACTATTGTACGGAGAAATGTAATGTGAAGAGACCTTGAACTTCACAAAGCTACAAGATGAAGGATAGAAGTCATAAAACTTTGAGAACGTTTTCCAAAGAAAGTGGCATGAATCCATATGTTAACTGCTTGAATACTTGTGTCGGATTATGTTTCTCGTCATTAAAAACTTGCAACCTCTCCTCAACCTCTCTTTTCCTTTCACGTTTCTCATCTAGCACGCCCTCTTTCTTTGTTGTCTACAGCGTAAAAACACAAGAACAGTCATGAAACATTGTAAATAAAAAAGAATTTCTTATTCCAAAAAAATTTCTTATAACAAGTCTTGATCAAAATTCCATGAACTAATGAAAAAAGCGCATAAAGACCACTCTACTTTCTCATATTATAATTGTCTATCACTCCTAAGCTTAGTTTCTTAGCAAACTCGAAATTCTAAGGCTAAGGCTTATTATGGCTGTTAGAGAACATACCAAGTTTCATAAAACCTGAAATTTTGAAGTTTCATTTTATTCTCTGAAAGTAAAGATGGCAAAAACATACCATCTTCAACCTTATGTCTTTGGAGAACCGAAAGAGAGCCATCAATAGGTTGGTTTCACCAAGGCCCCATCAAGATTGGGAGTTTCTCTCTCAGCAGGGACCTTCTCCATACTCACTCGAGTGTCGTGATGGGACACATCTAGAACCTCCTTCAAGAATCCATGTTGCTGCTTAGAGACCCAAAGTAGGGTTAGGATTAAGTCTTTGAGGCCGGTGTTGGCATAATCCATCAACACTAGCATAGCTCTGGTTTTGCGAAGGTTTTTTTTTTCTTCCCCTCAATATATAATAATTGTAAACTAATTTCTGTTTGTTGTTACGTATAACGTTAGTCAATCAAGTTAACGACATATTTTTTTTTTTAAATCAATGACATGACATTTATAATGCTTTATTAAACTTGGTATGTCTTAGAACATGACATTTACAATGCTTATTGGGTAAACGAACTAGCAATTTTTGCTTAAAATGGTCGCTGATGTGCGAAAATAACTTCTGTAAAATTGAATTTTTTTTTACATTTTAAACCCCGGGTCAGTGGCAAGTTCGGTGATGGTGATGGTGGTGGTACTATGCAAATTCATTTTCTCCTAATCACATTTTCATTTTCTTGAATAGAGTATGCAATCGCATCTTCATTTTTTTGAATAAGTATCATTATTTCTTGCAGAAGTTCTAAAGTCGACATTTCACCTCTAAAAAGCTACTTTGCTCTGTTATGTAAAAATCTTTTTGAGTATCAATAGGAGTAATGCTAAGAAAATTAACATAGCGACTAATTAGATATTTTTATAGGCACAAAGCCCTTCTAGGTAGTCATCTCTAGACACGTTTCAATGAATTTAAATCTTGGCTAAACCATGAAAATACGAAGAAAGCAATTCAGTTAATCCACACCGCAGGAGTCCTAGCTCCATCACTATGGAATCAGCAAAGGGCATGACATGAAAATTCTCAGCATGCAAATGAAAAGAACGCATTATGCTCACATTACTGCACAAAAACTATTGACAAACTATTTTGCAGTACTTCCATAACTGGAGCATACACATGGATAGGAGCACACAAACTATTATCATTCCTATATGATTTGCAAGTCTAAATGGATACGAGCGTCCAAATCTTTTATTTGTTATTCGACTAGTAAAAGTACCGAAAACTGATGGGAGTCGCTCGCGAAGCCGAGCCTCTTCTTAGCCATGGATGAGTGGCTGGATGTCGTTTAACTTGATTTCAGAATCAAGTGAATTCCACCATTTGACAAAGGTGGACTTATGTAAGAACACATCATTTCCCATCTCCCCTTCTTTCTCCCACTGCAACACTTGTTTCTGAATCTTCTTTGCAACATCTTCTTCATTTCCATTGCAACAAAGCTCCTCCACATCTGCCCAAAAACAGGACTCCCCACTTGATCCTTTCTCCATCTTTTTTTCATGCTCACGCCATTGTTGTTGATACCTGTAGCGTTTAGGCCTGCCCTTTGTCATGTATGGTCCGGTGTCTTCGTTCTTCAGGTGTCTGTAGTAGTTGGCAATGTCTAGAGGCTCGACAAGGCGGCGGTACTGAGTCCCGAGATCTATCCACTGCCTCTGACCCTCAAATTCATCGGGGAGTTTATACCATTTCAACAATTCGATGATCTCATCCCAGATGCCTGTTAGCTCGAGCCTCTTGACATTGGCTTTGAAGTCCTTCTGGTCCTTTTGAAGCTTGAAGGAATCATACAACCCCACTTTTTCAAGCTCACAGACGTTCTTGTAATGCTCTATCTCTTTCAATGCCCTTTCCATATCTGTAACCTTTGACTTAACTTTTTCTTGATTTCTTTTCTTTTGCTCCTCCGACTCACCTGCTGCAAGCAGGCACAATCTGCCGCTTGTACTCTGCAAATTCATATACATGTTGAATAAGTATTCCAAGTCCTATAAACACAGACTGAACACATAATTCGACCAAAATATCACATGAGGTCGAACTTTCCAAATTTCGAACACTCTCTCGGCTATTCTGTCCAATTTAGTCAAAATAATAGATAAATTTGGGGTGAATTGGATAGAATTCGACAAAGGGATTATAATCTTACAAAACGGAAGTTTAAGACAGGCAAGCATTACAAAATAATATATCAGAAAGACCAAGTGTTACAACCTCTCCTAATTAGAAAAGCCTTTTTCTCACACATTCAAATTCAATCTTTGCTCACAAAAGCCTTTTTTAAGCTAATTAGAAAGAAATCCGTTTCTCGCTCCAAAAGGTTAATCAACTTCTAAAGGGGAAAGAGAACTTTACCAGTCCAAAGGCATCAGCAGCCTTGTTTAACATGTCGATTTCGTCAGCATTTGCTTTATCTGGGGAGTAATTATGCCCTCTAAAGCCGTTCGGGAGCTCACTTTCGTAGCCATGATGATCTCCCAAACTTCTTTTGGCGATCTCCAAGACTTCATCATCACTGCTTGGCTGGCAAGAGTAGAACAAGAGCTGCAAAACGGCATTGGAGTTGTCCAAAGTAACAGGATTCTCTCCCACATTGAGAAAGACGTAAGTACCAAAGGGTCTATAAGGACTTAGCTCAATGAAGCTTGTTACAGTCTCCAGCAACAGATTTGTGCTCTCCATAAGCTTACAAGCAACATGGCTAGTAAGAGTCAACGCATTTGTCATCACTTCCGTGAAGATATCTTGAGCATCTTGAGCTAAATGGAGCGGTACTTGCTGGGATCGTTGACTTAAGAAGTTCAGAATTTTCCCAAATTGTTGTTTGTTGGCCGAAAGAGGGGCGAGAAAGACACGGGGGACGATGTCATATTTCCACACGAAATGGATGAAGTTGCCAGACCAATTCTCTCTCCGGAGAGCATGAGAAAAGATATGGCTTCCCACTAGAGGAGATCCAAAAGTGAGACATAGAGGTGGAGTTGAGAATATGATATTTCCTTTCCTATGCTCTTCCAAAAACCAGATTGTGGCTAGAATTGCAATTGCGCCACCAGAAGAGTGCCCTGTAAATACTACTTGCTTCTTGTCTTTTGCAGCCTTTTGGACCTGAGTAGAACAATCCAAGACAAAAGCAACAATTTTTAGAAAATTCGTCTGTAACTCACAATATAAATCTGTACTGTATGTCATTAGGATCAAGAAGTATTGCTTGGGCTCACAGACAAAGTATGCCAAAAGTACATGTACAACAATCTAGGATGAATTTCACTAGACATGATGGCTACTTGGATGAATCTAAAGTACAAATACTAGTCCATTATAGAATAATAACAAAACCCAGATAAGGAATTGAAATATCAAAATCATCCAACTCTTTGGCCAGATCAAGTTAATGACATTTAATTAAGTTTCTCAGAAAATTTGAACCACATACCTTATCTTTAAGCTTTGGATTCTCCAATATTAGTTGAAATCTTTCCTCAAAAGCTTGATTAACATCAGCAGCTTCCTCCTTGCCAATACTTCTCAAAGAAGGAAATAGTTTAAGATTGATCTTCTTTTCTCCAAAGGGTCTTTGACACATGTCACTATGCCAATCTTTGACAGCCCAAGATCCCGGAAAGCTGAAAATAACTTCAGAGGAGCCAGTACTGGATTTTTTCAGAAACGGCTTACCTGGCGACCCGTGAGCCGTTATGGCCTCTGAGTAAGCATTTTTTATAAGCTCTTCTTTCATAGCCATACTGAAAAAAAATTTTGTTTTGGCTAGATTTCAGGTTCTGATGCTTTGGTTTCAGCTATGATTGATCTATTAGTGCTGAGTTTGAAGGAAATAATACCCTTTACTTATAATGGATTCTGAGAGGTAACAGTGCTTTAAACCTGTAATATATGTGTATAGGATGACTTTTTTTAGTCACTGACTCATGATTGACTTCATCTGCCAATAGGCTTGCTCTATTTTGTTATTATTTACTCTTTTATTTTTATTTTTTGGAAGGGGAAGACTTGATGGTAGTTGACTTGCTTGGAACTAGAGAAATTATTAAAACACCAAATACATATGTCTTTAATTAGGGCGCATCTAAGCATCCCTACGTAAAATCCTGTCTATACACCGTTTGATAAGAATCTGTGTACAAATATATTCCCCATAGATTCCCATCAAACGGTGTATAAGAAACCCTACGTAGGGACGCCCCTACTATAGCTCTCTCCCTTTAATTTTTATTTCTTTTATTTTTCTTTAGCTTATATTTATTTGGGCACGTCTACAATAGGAACGCCCCTGTGTAGGGCTCTATCTATAAACCGTTTGATGGGAATCTGTATATAAACAAATTCTCCACAGATTCCCGTCATTCCCCACAGATTCTCATCAAACGGTGTATAAAAGGTGGCCCTACGTAGGAGCGTCTCTACTGTAGCCCTCCCCTATTTCTTTACTTTATTTTTTACTCTAAATTATATGACACCCCTATGACGAATTTGAGGTTAAGAAAAGAAAAAGTGAAACTAAAAACCCAATAAAGAAGGCATCACCAATTAGTAGGAAGTTTCTTATCTCTGCTTCTGGATCGATTTATGTCAAGAGGTAAAAAAATTAAAAATTGCTCTTAAAATAGACTAGACTACTAGTTAGCTAGAAAAATGGAACGCGTGAATTTGTCCTTGGATTCTTTGGAAGAAAAGTATTATATGACATACTTTCTTGGCAATGCCCATGTATTTTCCAGGCAGCTGCTGAAAAGCCCAATTTTTTTTACCAGGGTTAATGGCAAAAAAAAATAGTCCCTAAACTATCCACTGTCTTAATTTGGGCCCCAAAGTTCTAATTTTGTCAATTAAGCCCTTAAATTTTCAGATTATTTGCAAGTTCTTATTTTTGTCCTAATTTGGTCCCCCAAATTGCAGCATGTTGTTGTTAAATATTTGACAAAAAATACACATGTGCAGCATCTAAAAATATATTCGACGGGTAACCCAAGAAGTATGAGTATAAAGAGGAATAAGCACAAAAAAATTAAAACTTTAGAGACCAAATTATCACAAATTAAATGTTTTATGTATAATTTATGTCATAAACTCTTTCATACCAGATAGAATGAGGGTCTGTGCTACTCTTTCTCTCTAAATTTGTCCTAATTGACAAAGTGGTCTTTGAAAAACAATTGCAATTAAGTCCCTAAATTTGTGAATGTTAGCAATTAGCTCCAAGTCTTTAATTGCAATTACATTTTTTTAAGGAGATTAATTGCAATAAGATTTGTCAGTGGGAAAAATGCGCTGTCAGTGGGAAAAATGCGCCAATCTACAACAAATTCATAGATTATATTGCCAATCCATAACAAGTTCTAAGGAAAAACATGTTAATATACTCGTTAGAAGTTCAATGGTCCTTGATGTTTAAGATTAATTGTCACTGTTTTGTGTGTCTTTCTTTTTTGTTTACAAAGAATGGTTTGCCAATTCACAATAAATTCAGAAGTCAAATATGCGAAAAACTCTTTTATGGAACTGAGCTTGAATAACTCAAATTTCTTGATAACTTTACATAGCATCGGATTGTAGAAAAAGCTAAAGTTGGTTTTTGAGAAAAAATAAAACATGGGTTCCTCTTCAATAATATCACTCGAGTTTCAAACAAATGTCGTGCTTAATCCTTTAGGAGAATTCTGTAGTCCCTCATTTCATTGGTAGCTAATGTTTTAATTTCGGCAATTAATTCTCTCAACTTATTAGTTCTTAGAAATAGTGGTGAAATCGATACTTGTTACAAAATTGGCACTCGCAAATCGCATAACATTAGAAAAAGTCTTTTTAAAAAATTGAAACAAAAGGAAAAAAAGAAAAGAAAAGACAAAACAAAATGAGAACAATCGTGTTCTCGCATAATCAAAAGAATGTGTTTTTTGCAAATTGTGCCATCAACCCTATTTGTTAGAAAAGAATAGCTTAATCATTTCAATAAATAAAATTTTTAAATTTGGTCTCATTTGACTCAACCCACCTTTTAATTGTTAATTAATAATTCATCCCACAGATTGGGTCTTTCAATTATCATTGCTAGAATTGGCAATCTATGCCAGGGTCATGAACACATAATTTTCTTTTCGTTTAAAAAATTTTAACTATCATTGACTTACATTTTGACTTGGTTGAAGTTCTTTAGAAAAATCACAAAAACAGTAAATACTGTAGTCTCTTTCGGTTCGTACTCACCCTCTAAGGACGACTTAGAGGTCAAGCACAGCACCGCCTTACAAATGAAAAGAACTATCTTATCCGCTGCTCAATGTGCTATACTAGTATCTATCTCAAAGGCTAAAAAGGTGAAGTTTCTTACGTGGTTGGAACGTTTAACTTTGTCCTCAAATAGAAACTATAATGACGTTATATATATGCTCCTTTCTTAGCAATTCCAATGTAATTTTCTAGGCAACTTCTGATTTCTATTATTTTATGTGTTGGAACATTGAAATTGAATCAAGTCATTTTGTAAGGACTAAGGACGATTAAATTAGCACCCTTTCAAAGAATAAAGGCACCTCATTAGGGCATAATTAACAAAATGAAAGGAAGTGACTAAAGAGGACATATTTAAAAATCTAAAGATGATAATTCTTCTCCCTACTTACCTCCTCTGTTTACTCCTAGGAAAAAAAAATCTCCTTTTTTTTTTTTTGTTGTGAAAATTAAATTAACGAGGAGGAGGAACCTTCTTACTTGTTAGGAACCCCAACCTTGGGGGGAAATTAATTCCACCGGGCCAAATTGAATTTCAGGCTTTTTGGATTTTTTTGGGTTTTTTTTGGTTTATTTTTTTTTTTGCCCCTCAGACTATCACTCTTATCCTATTTTGGCCCTTAAACTTTAAAATGTCTCTAAACTGGCACTCAAATTTTTAATTTGTTTCGTTTTAGCCCCTCTCATTACTAAAACGTTAAATATGAATGGAAAATGCCCCATTTTGGCCTTTGGACTATCATCTCTGTCTCATTTTGGTCTCTGAACTTCAAAACGTCTCTAAATTAGCACTCAAACTTTTAATTTATTTTCACTTTGGTCATTTCTTTACTAAAAGGTTAAACACGGATGAAAAAAGGCACGAGCTAGTCACGTGACTTGTTAAATTAATGCTAAATATTGCACATAGAGGGCAAAACATGAAAACTAGCATAATCAACTTAACATAGTTCCGCTACTTTGTATTGATAATTTCTCCCTTTCTCACATCGATTATTCCTCGCACCTTATGTCAGGTATATTTGTAATGATAACTACTTTATTCGAGGAAAAGCTTTCACAGCTTCGAAGGGGACTTGTACCAGCCCCAAGGTTTTTCGGAGATGTATTGAGTAACCGGCTTCACGCTCAAGTAGTTATCAAGTCCCCTGATGAAAGCAAAAGGGAAAATTTAGATCACTGGCAGCATCAGGCATTTCAATTATGGCAAATCAGAATAAAGGATGGCATGGCAAAAAGGGGAGAGATTAAGACTGAGCTCTCCATCAAAATTAATAGCTGTTTGGTACAACATATCTTTTCTTGAGAAATAATCGATGAGGAAATACAATGTTACTTATCAGGTCAATAATTCACTTGGGAGATGGGAAATGAAGATCATACCATTCTCCAAGTTCACGTCCAAAACCACTACGTTTAGCCGTTGAGATGAACTTCAATACTTTTTCATACTGAAGCAGATGAACTGAATTTTAGATAATATGATAAATTTATAGTGCAACAAATTTCAATACTTTTGAACTAGTACATACCAGGTGATTTAAAAACTAAAGCCATAAATATTAGCAATAGAGTCTGCATATGCCGTCATTGTTACAGACAACTGGGAGATATTAATTGAAAAATGGAAATGAGATCTAGGCTATTTTCAACTTTATAGCAGGCTTAAAATTTGAATTCAAGAAAAGTCGGACAAAAAATATCCTCATCAAATTAATGTAGAAATTTACTGTCATATCACACCTGTCCTCCACTAACAACAGGGCCAAGCCGGCAACCTTCTTCCAAATTTGGGATCTTTATGTTTTCTCCTGATAAAAAAAAAAAGTGATCTTTATGTTTTCTATCCATTTTACCAGCTTGTCCAAAAACTCTGTTGCAATGCTTTCCTGCAATTATTTTTAACATAACAAGAAAGATAAAGTAAGAAAAAGAATATGTATCGTGTAATAATGTTTGAGATCTCAACTATAGTACTAAAATTTTCACACCAAAAAAATGTCACTATTTAATTGGTGATAATATAAGAAAGATTATTTTTTATCTAAAAAATAATGCCAGCTTTGTTTAATCTCTTTGGAGATTTAACTTTAATGTCACTGTATGTTTATTTTTTTTAATTTTGATATATTACCTTTTAGGCTTATCAAATTTGTATTCAGGCAAGTGTTAAGCTTTTAATTCCACTTTCAAAAATAAAAATTAAAAAAAAAAATCTTCATCAACCATTTAAAACAAGTTTTGCATACTTTTCTCTTTATAATTTTGGGTGGTTTAACCAACTATTTCGTCTGCTATTTTTATGATATGTCTGCTTATAACTTTACGGTTTGCATTTTAATGAAAATCACACCTGAAAAATTACTTTAGAATATAAGCTGTCAAGTTTTGGAAGTTGGTAGATCCAAGCTGAAACTTCTATTCCTCTTTTTTCAATTTTTTTCCTTTTTTTTTTTAAGAGTATAGCTCAAAATTAACTTTTTCATGTCCTTTTTCTAGATTTTGGTTGGTAATTGAAATCTTCAGGGTGTAACTGCAGATTCTGTGAAGTTCTTTTATTAGCATTTAAAGATTGTCTGATAAACAGAAAGCAGATTTGAGGGTACATTTTAATTATAAATTATGGAAACAAAAAAAACAAATTACACTTGATCAATCACTCTTCCTGAAAGGAGAGCTCTTGCTAAAAGGAGAGAGTAAAAGTAGGCTCTCTGTGTAGAAACATGATATTCCTTCTACATCGTAAAACCCCGGTGGAAGCTCGGTCCTTGCCCATTCCTCAGCGTCAAGATGGTAAAAATAGCCTGTGGCGGAAGTTCTGCGTAACAGCAGCTTATTATTATTCTCTGATTGTTTATCGTGTTTGAGCCCTAGAGTGTAGATGTGTCTCCACCGTTTCTTGTTTGGGTCAAAGGAAATTAAGCTTAGACCGTACCTGAGCAGTAGTTTACCATTCTCCCATGGCCCTATAACTGATTTAGAAGTAAAAAAATCAGGACGGGGAATTGGTAGTCTTATACAGCAAGTATTAACCCATTCTTCCTTGTCATGATCTTTCATCGTCCATATGTCCAAACCCATATCTTTACGGGACCTATCAACAACTCCCAAAACTCCTCCAAGATCAACCATGTGGTAGGAAAGAATACGGCCAGTGAAAAGCGAGCGAGGCAAAGAAATCAAGCGGAATTCCTCCTTGCTTAGATGAAAAGCGACAATTTTATGCCTATTCAAGGCTTCCTCTACTGATTCACATCTTTCAATTATAGCGACAGTAACCCAGTGAAGAAATCCACCAGCTAAAACGGCCACAGAGACTAAGGGTAAAGGACGAGGAGGAACGCAGGTTATGGGTCTCCATGACGAGACCTTCTTCCCAACCCCAAGAGTGCATATCTGAGTATTCATAGTGACAGTGGAATAGTCTTTCTTGCATTCCCCATATACATGATTCACCGGATGAAAAACGCGAACAACCTTGTACGTTCTTGTTACGCTATCAAACCCCAGTCCGTACTTACTATAGGAAGAATGGCCGTCACCAACTAATTGGAGGGTAGATTGAGCTGGAGGCGGCAACTCTATAATCTGTTGCGTCAAAGGATTAAGCAAACAGGCTAATCCTTTTCTAGCAAAGCAAACAAGCCCATGGCAACTATTATCAACATAAAACCCTTCTGATTCAAGAGTCCTGGAAAAGTTATACCAGGTAAAATTTTCTGATCCAGCGAACTCGGAAAATACACGCGAACTAATTTTGAGAAAGGTGGCCGATCCGTCTGATTTCCAAATCATGCTTGGCTTTCTATGGCTGGACTCGGCAATAACCAAGAATGCAGAGTCTTCCATGCTTCCAGGCTCATATGGGATGCCGTCGTCGATAGTTCGCGACCAGAGTTTACACACACACTTAATTCGTCCAAGAGTTTTCACTGATAACTTGGAGAAAATTAGGGTAAGAATCTCAGTGGGGAGTTGATCCATAAATCCCGTTCCCGACTTTGATTTGCTCATCTTGCTCATCTCTTCTCTTCTCTTCTCTTCTCTTCTCTTCTCTCCAAGTAAGAAAGCAGGGACTTTTTTTTTTTTTTTGAAAAAACATCAATTATCAATTAGTTGTTCTATCGAATCAATCAATGAAAGTCTTGTGTATTTTATGCTTATGATCAAATCAACAAAAAAGTTGGAAATTTTAGAGTTAGGCAGGCAAATGGCAAAAAGCTGCTTTGATATAATCATCAGACTTTCGACGATAGATCATATACATATATTATAGATTACGGTAAGATCCACATAGATAAAAGCTGAGGGAAAAAAACAACAACAACAACAACAGTATCTATACAATTAACGAATCAAATCAGGTCAGGTGATCAATGTGTACCTATTAATATAATCAGTACGTAAAATCTCAACTAAACGAACAAAACTTCAAACAAAAGATACATAAAAGCAAATATATTAATCTTTTACTTAGAGTGAGGGATAGCATACCTTTTCTTACCAGAGTCAAATCGAGTCTGAGAAAAGGCTGGTTGCGTTGCGGCTGAGAGAGTGAGAGTGAGTGAGCCAGAGAAGATTAGATATCAAAGAGAGAGAGAGCGGGTGGCTTTGCTTCGACTTTGGCCCTTGAAAGCGCACACAGCGTAAGCAGACCAAAAGGCAAAAGCAAAAGCAGAAAGATCAAAGAACGGTCCTTTTGGGGCAAGTGGATGACGATCCTCTCGAGAGTCTCTTTTTTTTTTTTTTTCGAATGAGAATGCTCTAGAGTCTTTATATAGTGGATCACTGGTGGGTAAGGATAAAGACCGGGTCAACGGGTTGCGACTACTTGGTATCAATTCGGCCCGTTTAGGCCCATTTTGAACCCTAATGCCTAAGGAAAATTGACGCCACTAGCTCTTTTTTGAGAGCAATTGATTTTTTTAATCCAATTTTTCAAAATGACTTTTCTAGTTCAAGTTAAGAAAAAAAAAAGTCCAAAAAGCCCTTCTCCCTCTTAGAGAGCTAGACGCCTCATCGCCAACTACACCCTACCATCGCCCTCCTCTCCCTTATCATAACTACACCCTCTCTAACCCCAAAACGCCTCTCAAGCTTATCTCTGTTTACGAGATGGAGAACACCCTCGCCGATCTTAAGCTTCTCCATGACTATCAGCTCTGCCACCTTAAAATCCAAGCCAAAGAGAATCGGGACTCCACGCTTCGACTGTCGCACTCCAAAGCTTTGAATTGAATACTCTCGTCGCTCCATCATCTCTCTAAAGACCATAAAAATGTCGAAGCTTGGACTCATCCGAACCGCAATCAGTTTAAATCGCTCTATGGTCCGTACATTACGGACAAGTGGCTATGGCTTCCGCGCGAGACAATTCTCAACTGAATCAGACCCAGGACCAGGTCATCGATTCCTTCCTCAGAACCTCAGCCCCTGGTACGAACAAACCCTACGAACAAACCCTTCATTCTTTTAAGCTTAAATGTTGTCATTTTTGTCAATTTTTGTCATTGTTCAGAATTTGGTGTTTAGAACTTTAGGGGTTTATATATCCAACTTCTCAATTCATGTAATTAACTGGAAATTATAGAATCGTATTGATAGGGGAAAAAAATGATGTTTTCGAAGAAGAGATTTTTTTACAATTAGAGGGGGTAAAAAAAAAGAAGGAAGTTAAATTTGGGGTTTGGTTAGCTGATAAAAGGTTTATATTGGTGTAATTTCAGGTTCAATGTATGCGAGGTTATATGGAATTACTAGAAATACATTGAAGACAGATATTGTCAATTTGCTGGAAAGGTGTAATTTGGGTCTATGGACTAGTATATGTACCATTTTCTTATGTTTCTATGATGGGTGCATGTCATTTGTTTAAGGAAAAAGCTTTAATGATGTTTGAGCCTTTTTTGCTGGGAATTGATGTGGTTTAATTTTGGCATTAAGTTATTTACTAATTTGTAATTGTCTTTGCAAGAGTTGTTCTTACGAAGTCACAACAATCTGTTTTATGAATTTATCCTCCTTTTTAAAGACTTTAACCTTTGTGTGTAGCTTATCATGCAATATAAGACAACTAATTATTCAGGCACCTAGGCTTGTTTAGTGCTACTGAGTGCATTTATTTTCCCACTACATGATAAATGATGATTATTATCAAACATGCTGACTCTTTTTCAGGTTACAGCAAGGAGTCCCTCGAAATGCAATTTTTCTAGATATTGAAAGATTTCTGTCTGCTTGTGAGTATGATGCATCCTCCCTCCAGTTTTTTCTCAGGTTAGTATTAGTTTGTGAAAATATTATAAAGCTTGTGATCCTTTTAATAATTTTCATGACGTACATTATCTGAACCAACTAATGATCTTGCAGTGCGGGGTTCCCAGGTAAAATGGCAATTGTACGCTTCCCCTTGCAAACTCAAGCAATGAATAGTTTTATCACAAGGAACAAGGGCTTTTGTCTGAATAATCGAATCTTTGTGCATATACTCCAGTGAGGGTTCTTTTTTGCATATTTGTTTTATTTAGGAGGCATTGCTGCCTGTTATAAAAATGAGGAGGAGTCACATGAAAGTCAAGCTACAGTCACACACTACTAATCTTTTTCTACTTCTTCTTTCTTTTTTTTTTCGAAAGAACACAATTTGCATGGTTTTTCACGTGAAAAATAAATTTTCCATGAGTTTATGGTATTGTTAGATATTATTATAAACTACTAAGTTATTAAAACTAGTAATAAAATGTGTGATTGTCACAACCTTTGTGACTCTAAGTCACATATCTTGACTACTGTCAGAAATTTTGTAGCCTAAAATCACACATTGTTACCTTTGAGTTATGTGTAGTTGTCAAAAATTGTATGACTTGTAGTTACAAACCAGATCTTGCATTAAGACCAGTTTTATTTCTGAATTGTCAATAATTATGTGAATGTAGGTAACACAGATATGACTATTAATAAATACAATGGCATCGTTTTATTGTAAAATAAGTTTATGTTAGAAAAATGTCATAAAGTCATTGTTATCCAATATGAAAGTATGTTTTGCTTTTATAAGATAGGCACATTGTTATCCAATATATTCAAAAAAAAAAAAAAAAAAAAGATAGACGCAATTGTTGTGACTAATAGTCACAAATCAGAGTTACATGACAGAAAATTATGACTGTCATGACAATTAATTGTTAGCTAATAAGAATATTTATCTTCCTTTTGTAAGGTTGACACAAATATTGTGACTTAGACCCACAAATCAAGGTAAAATGTAAATATTGTACAAATCATAATAACAGGATTTCATAACGTTTGTAACGATGTAAAATATTGTTGCTTTGAGTCACAAAATTGTGACCATGTGTAAAATTTGTGACAATATTTGTAACGATATAAAACAAACTGTGACTATTTGTCACAAAATTGTGATAAACAGTAATAAAATGGTGAGTAATGTAACAATTTAAAACATACCGAGAAAATACGTCAAAAAAATTGTGACCATCGTTCGCAAAATTATGACATTTCACATGTTTTGAAAACTCGCAATATTCGTAACGATGTAAAATAAACTGTGACCCTCAATCACAAACTTGTGACTACCAGTAATAAAGCGTAAAATGACAAAAGGGCACTTTCGGAATGACTATTTTTTCTCTCTACAAAAGAGACTAAAAAAGTCATTTTTCAGTACTATAAAAGTCACTTTAAAAAAATGAACTAAAAAAGTCAACTTACTAAAAAAATGAACTAGTCGGGTTAATTTCCCAATGCCTAATGTGTTCTCAAGCAAGAAAATGAAATGGATTAGACTAATTTGGGCCAAAATGATTTTTTTTCTGCATTTTTATAAAAATAAAATTTTAAGAGTGTCTAGAACTTCTTGACCATAAAAAAATAATTATTTAGAATTTTTTTATGGTCAATAACTTTTTGATCATAGGTCAAAATGACACTACTAAAAATATCAATTTTAATAAAATGCACAAAAAATTATTTTGACCCAAATTAGTACTATCCATGTCCTTTTTTCTCTTCTCTCCCCTGGCACGCGCATGACTTTTTTTTTTCTAGAAATTAACAACATATGTATGTCCAATAAATTATTAACTATTTTTGTAATTGTACATAGCACACTCGTTGAAAACTTCAACACTCGACTAATAAAAAGCAATCGATGTTCATGTAATTTCTTTTGAAAGTAGCTTAATATAATGTATAAAAAGGCGTAGCTAATTTTATAACACTAAAACATAGGAGAATTCTATTGTAGGAGGGAAAAAATTCCTCCTACTTAAAAGGGTATTTTTTTTAGCCCTTAGATTGAAATCATGTGATATTTATCATCTGACTTATCCTAGGGTGGTCTTCACTGAAGTGACCTAAATAAGCAACTTCTCTCTCCAACAGAGTTGAAATATAGGATTGAAATCGACTAATTCTCTTCTTCTTTGAGGGCCTTCGCTAGAAAAATATTGGATTTTTTAACTAACCTCACTTGATAAAATATATAATAAATGCATTTGATTCTCTTTCAAAAAATATATAGGCAATTAGATAGATAAAAGCCTTTGATTCTCATCAAAAGAAAAGAATCTAGACTTTTCGCTTCAAATCAATTTGAAAAGAGTAAATATCAGGAAAGGATTTTTGTCCTTTCTTTCGAATGAGAGCATAGAAAGACCATCAAGATGTTATGTAATATGGAGATATCACTTGTTAAGGTACTATAGGAACATGACAAGGAAGATAAGGCTATTTGGGAACTCGAGATTGACATGTACGAGAAGTACCCTCACTTATTTAATTTTCAGCTTGAAGTTGTATTGTGATGTCTTTGTTGTATTATAAGCTCTAGTTTGTAATTGAATTTCGGAACGAAATTCTATTAAGGAGAGGAGAGTATGAAAACCTGAATATTGTTGAGGGCAAAAATTTTACAATTTTTTCATAATGAAATGAAGAGGGAATGGGAATTTGAAATTAGATTTAAATGAGAAAAATTTTCGAAACCATGAATTAAAAGGTAAATTTTTGAGGTACTTAACTAGAGAGATTTTTGAGGCTGGGGCTTAAGTGCAAAGTTGACACCCATTTAGTGTGGCACCTGACCCAGCCTAGCTTCGCTATCTCCTCCTTCTAGTCTTCCCCCTTATGTGCACGGAAAAAAAAGAAAAGGAATGACATTAACGACGCCATAAAACCTCCACATTGTCGCACCTCCGGCCACCGTCAAGCTCTGCTGACTGCTCAGATCAAATCACGAGCCCTGGAAATACTTCCTACCAAAATTGTAGCGCCGCTGGAGCCCTTAAATGCTGGCATCATCGTAAAAACTGCCAGCGAGGAAAACAACTACTGACGAGAGTTTTGGCAATGTCAGGCCGTGTAATTGGTGTCTTTCTAATGGTTATTTGAAGTGTTTGGCCATTTTTGTAAATTAATTGTGGTGTGGAGTTGAAATTTGGTTTATGAGATAATCAGATTCTAAAAGATGGTATTTACAAAAATATTTTTAGAAAAGTGATATTTTCGTAATTTTTATAATTAATTTGTAATTAGGCCCATTTAAGGCCCATGACCTTGAAACGGAGTTTTGACTCCAAATTTCGATTCAATAAACTGAGTGGCGAGCCTTGATATATAGCATCACTATATTTCGAAGCGCACAAATTCTACGACGCGATATTCTGAATTCCATCTTTTTTTGCATGCCAAGGGTCGGATTTCGGCCTGTACCCAAATTGGTCAAGTTATGTATCTAATCCACCTATTTTGGAAGCTAGGAATTTAATGGTGCCATCCATTTTTTAATTTAGAGCTCCTTTGGAAAGGCGACGTCTGAAAGCAAGTGATCGAAGGCTCAGAATTGAATCATCAATTCTGAACTCTCCAAACGATCGTCCAACGATACCATAAGCATGCAATAATATGGTATCGCTATTTTAGTAAGGTAGGAATTCTGTTGCCTCTGTTTTATACCATTTTGGATAAAACTTATAATATGTTGCATATTATGGAAAAATGTGATTTTTGAATTATTTGAATCTATGGCATGAATTTGATTGATATGATATATACCATATTGCTCTGGGACTTTTTTGAATGCATGTTATATTTTGATAAATCGAATTTATAGTCGTTATGCTACCCATTTTCTGAGAAAACTAAAATGACTATTTTATTGAAAAAATAAAGCATGGTTTGAAACTATAATATTGCATGATTATTTTTACATATCAGTTCAAATTGTACGTGTCATAAGATCATAAATGAGTAACATCATGGGTTTAGAGGTGGCGATGTGTGCCCTATTATCGATTCAATGTCCATAAAATAGTGCTAAGTTTTCCTCTGATTACCTCTCTATTTTGGTAGGCGTAGGCAATACGGTTACCCTTCCAAGTTTGGTAGGCGATACATGGGTATCTCCTCTGGGTATGGATTTTGATGTTAGGCAAATTGTATGTTACACTTAGTTCTAGCACCCTAGTTTCCACGATGAAAGGATGTGAGCTCATGGGTGTGGGTTGATTTGTGTCATGTGTTGATAAGTTGATATTGATTATATGATTATATCTTCATATATATATATATATATACACACACACAGATTACTCGTTTGGAAAATGTGATATATATATGATTTTGCAAATGTGGTTTAGATTAAACTAACTATGCATGTAAGGTTTAGATAGGCCAATAGTACATGCTTGGATACTTCATAATATTGTGGATATAACTGATCAATCAGATGACCAACCACATTATTGCTAAATGAATGGAGGCCTTCTAATAGGAGATTCTGAAGATGGTGATGTACTATTCATCCAGGATATATGATAAGAAGGAAAATTATGATTCGAAAGAGCATAGGTTCTCCTCTGCACTTAAAATCTGCAAACAACCAACACAAGAAATAAAAAGATAAAAACTATTGTAATGAGAATTTTAATGTGACGTCCTTAAACATTACAAAGCTATAGGATGAAGTGCAAAAGTCGTAAAACTTCAAAACATTTTCCAAACAAAGTGACACAAATCAAAACATTACCTGCATGAGAACTTGTTGTTGGATTTAAAATGATTTTTGCAGCGAAAGATTGACCCAAGAATATTCATAATTTTTCTTAAAATAATTGACTATACGAGTGCATAGTATTAATTTATAGCAAATAGAAAACATACAAAAAGAATAGATCTAATACCTCTTTTAGCCCATCAGCGGATCCTAGTTTTTCTATCTTCTAAATCATGATCTTCCAATCCAAGCCTTAAGCACGACGGGATGAATATGTGGGCATTACGTACAGTTTCCNTCTTTAAACGTAAGGTTATATATATATATATATATATTTAAATTAGTTAATCTAATTAATTAATATATATATAAACTAACAGATAATTATATATATATAAATTAATTAATCTAATTAATTAGAAAAAAAAATATAAACTAGCAGATAACTAGGAAAAGTGTTTCACTTTAAGTTAGTTTCTCAATTTCTGTTTATTAGAGATATATTTAAATTCAAAATTTAAACAAATTAGGAAACTTATCTCTCCATTAATTTAAATTAATTAATTTTAATAACAATTATTAATTATATATAGATAAACTATTTATCTAGATAAAGTATGCAATAACAAAAATAATGTAATATCTTGTAAAAAGTGAAATTGGGGACCTACGGACCTGTAATTCAAGCTTTAATAAATTATGATAATTAATTAAATTTTTTAATTAATTTGTCTAATTTATTAATTCGAGTATTACTCCACTAAAATTTGGAATTGCACTATTGAAGTTATTCAATTAATTTACTTAGAAAATAGCGAGCAGTCCATCGATTTAATCATTACATGTAGTTCAATCATCTATGGATAATTTATAATTAGAGTTAGGTCATGTTCTATTTACCTCTCCAATTACATTTTGATACCATTGATTCTTCAATGAACAATAAATTTATAAATCTATTATAAATTGAGTACTCAAATTGTTCAAGTCCTGAATCAATACATAAGGGAATCATGTTTCTAGCTCCCTAATAGAAGGAGTGACTTCTATATCTGTAAGTTATATTCTTAGTTACTCATCTCATCATACTCCTAAGATACAAGTATTTCAGGTTGTTTAGGAAACGAAACTTTAACAAGTATGTTAAAAAACATAATGTTATAAATAGGAGTTTATAACTACTCAGAATTAAGATTGATATACATATGATCATCTAGTAATATTATTTGAATTCTTAATAGTCAACGAGATTTATGTGAGATTCAAACCAATCCAGACTATTATATTCTCCATGTTAATAGACCGTACTAATAATATTTAATTAAAGATCTCAAATTTTAATTAATTATTACAGACTATAATTAATTTATTATCCATAAACTTAATCCTCATGTATATAACGTTTATATACCAAATATGATCACGTACATAAACTAGGGATATTTTAATATTTAAAGATATACAAATTATGCACAAATCAAATAAAAAAATATTGTTAAATTTAATTCAGCAAATATCTAAAATATACATACTTTCAGAGCACAAACCCTAATATTTGTACCACATTATGGTTCTTATCATTCAAAACTTGCAACTTCTCCTCAATCTCTCTTTTCTGCTTATGTTTCTGACTTGGCAGGTCCTGTTTCTTTGTCGTCTACAGAACAAAAAGATAGCAAGAGTTAGGAAGCATCATGAAAGAGAACTTAGAAGACCATAGTTTCGACACCTTCGTATGACTATGAAGATATTGACTTTTGCGCGGTACTTTAAGCATCAATATAAGAAAAATGCTTGAAAAAAACATTATCCCTGTCTTGAGAATCACATAATATGATAAAAAGCAATATTTTTAGTATCATGCATTAAGAACCACATGATTTTTTTTTTTTTGACAAATAGAACCACATGATTTGATAAACAATAATTAATACTAATTAATATGTCTGTTGATCATACTGCGTTAAAATGATGTGGTTCATAAATTTGGGTTAAATTATATGCCTCTTTGTTTATTTATTTATTTATTAATGATTTTCGTTGGGTGAAGTTTTTGTTTCTATTTTCTCCCTACAATAAGGGTTAGGAGTCGTTGTCCTTATTTGATTGGTAAGGTTTGCCCAAACAAGCTAGCTATGCGATTCTCTGTCAAATTTGTCTATAATGAGCGAAATTTGTATTTCTCAAAATTTGTAAAGATAATGTGGTATATAAACTTAAGAAATTAAAGAAACATACAGTAAGGTGGCTTTAAAATTTGTATCTTGTATACTGTTGTCTACTTGAAGTGGAAATTTAAATCTTAAATGAGCAGTTCGACCACCAGGTAATATAGATGCAGCGATTCTAGAAGAGGTTGTAGCTAAAGCTATCAAATTTTTAAATCTAATAGTAGCAAGTATAGCATGATATAAATATGTTTTACCTATACCTCCTAGTCCATCAATGAAAAAAATAGCAGCTTCATTTGCATAAACTTTAGATAAAATTAAATCGTAGGCATCTTTTTGTTGATCATTTAATTTTGTAGCAGCTAATATATCTTCTTCGGAAATTTTAATTGTTAATTCTTCGTTTATTTCCTTCATGAGTCTTTCATCTTCGGTTAAATTTATAGTGAAATCTACTAAATGATAATCGTTTATATTTTTTCCCATGGATTCGAACATATAGCTTAATTGTTGCAATACTTTAGATTATATTTCAAATTTTTTCAGATTTAATTGTAAATAATCTTCAGACATTATATTTTTAAATCTTTCCCATAATACTCTTGGATTATTCGGTTCACAATGTATTATCAATATTGCAAATAAACGACGAAAAGTATATGGTAATTGATATAAAGAAGCTTCTTCTAAGCATAAATTTAAATAATTATCTCTTTTTAATAAGTCATGTAGAAGAGCAGATTCACGAAAAGATGAAGTCAAAACATTGTTCATATTTTTCAAGTCTTTAAAAGATGTTGCACCTTTAATGTGATTTAATAATAATCGTAAATAATATCTCTCTCTTTCTGCTGGATTAGCTGTAACTATTCTTCCAATAACATTGCCTTTTTTCCTTTTAGACGAAAACTTATCTCTGTTATTCCAAACAAAATGCTTAGGAAATTGTCTGTATAGTAAAGTTCTTGCTTTTTCATTAATTTTATTCATATGAAAATATTCTGTTAACATAGATCGCAAAGCAAAATCATTGTTTATAACTTTTGTAAGGTCTTCGAATTTTCTGAATATAATAAGCTGCTTATGTTCAAGATGTAATTGTAACGTAATGACATTAGGATAAATATCATTTAAAAAGAAAACTATAAATTCTCTATGCAGCTTTTGATGCAAACACCCATCTTGCTTGTTGGAAATTTTTAATTTCATCGATATTATTATTATCATTTGAATCAATACAAACTGTAATTCTATCATGTCCTTTATATATATATTTATACAAATACTTCACAGCNTATCTGGTAATTCAGCTGATACAATTCTATCAAAACTCTCTGGGTTAATAATCTTTGAACTGGATTTTAAGATAATCAAAAAATGAGCATGTGGAAGACCTTGTTTTTGAAATTCAATAACATATACATATGCTATTACAGGACCAAATATTTCTTTTTTGAATAATTCATATTTTAATTCTTCTAGTTTTGTTCTAAATATGCGGGTAACTAAATCAGGTCTATTTTGAACCTTTTTATATGGTTGCAATTCTTGTTTAATCTCGTACCAGTTAGGATTGCACGTCATGGTTAAAAAGATATCTGGTTTTCCAAATCGTTGCACTAATGTCATAGCATCTATATATCTTTTGCGCATATCTCTAGGACTACCTATAAAAGTAGCTGGTAAGACAATTCTTTTTCTTATCTTAGAACTTCGATTTTCTCCAAGTTTAATGCTATCAATAATTCCTTGATATAAATCTGCTCGAATCTCATCTTATTTGTTCCGAATATAATCTAATCTTTGAGTTTCTATTTTTATATACATATCTACAATATATTGTTGAAGAAGTCGACTAGAATATACTAAAAGAGATTTATCTGTAGATCTAATTTGTAACTTATAACAATAATATTGACGACAAGAAATTATATTCTTCTTCTTAGCCTTTGAGACTGTAAACGAAAACAAATGACAATATTAGATTATTATGTAATTTAGAAACAGAGTATAATTTATAGATAATAAATATTATAATTACCTTTAATTTCATTTTCCATTAGTTCCGTAGTTTAGTTTATGTTTTGTAGATTAATTGGAAATTCAGTTTCACAAAATTGTAATCCTTTCTTTTTGTTAATCTTTAATATACCTTGATGCCAACCAATATCTCCATGAGGAAATAATAAAGGATATTGTAAGAGATCATAACAACCAAAATAGTATTGTATTCTATGACTAAATCCAGAATGTGAATAAACAATTATATCACGATTTGTATGTTCTGGAGTATAATCACTGTCTAACCATATTGCAGCAACTTCTTAAGCCACAGGACAATTGTATACTCTTTGATCTAACTTAGGATTAGATTTAATACAAATTTTATAATCATCCAAACTCGGAATATCTTTGGGATGACGAAAAAAAGCACAATAAGGATTGACTTCTAAAATTTCAATTATTAGACGTATAATATCTGCATTCAACTTATGAGAGATATTTAATCCATTTTCTATTTCATATTCTGTATCATAAAAGTAGATATACAAATTTTATGGACGATTTTCTGAAGAAAGAAATTCATTTATATAATGATAAACTTGCCCTTGAACTCGAAATGTATATATCTTTTGTATTCTTACATAAATTTTTATAATATTTAACATTAAATGAGGTAAAAACAAAATTATTATTATAAGTTCTAATATAATTTCTAAATTTTACGGTGTCACTTGATGTAAAAGTATATAAATCGTATAATTCTTTTGGAGTATCATTTATTTTTAGATATATTTCTCCATCAGAGCAACAAAATCTTCTTATTTCATGGGAAAATCTTCTAGCATTATAATATTCACATATTGTCAGTGATTGTAATTTATTGGGTTTTTGTACTATATCTTCTAATACATTAGTTGTATTTTTGCATCTTTTTTTCTGATACCTGTAAAAAAAATTATTAAAATCATCAGAAATATATTTCTGTATATACGATACATAAAAAGACATTAACAATTATATACCAGCTTGACTTTTTTCAACAATGAATTTGCTTTTATATTTCATCTGCTTTGATGTCTCACCTACATACGAAATAATTGTCAATCTCTATACATTTTTATATAGAAGTATATAATTATATTGACTTACCAACTTCAAAAGTACCACCAAAAGTACCACTAGTACTTAAATTTCTTATGACATTCGTGGATTGTGATCCCAATAGCTCACGTCCAATTCCTACATAGACAATTTTATATAATAGTTCAGAACAAGTATTTACAGTAATACATAATTGTTAATAGTTAAAAAAATAATGAAGACATATTGAGTAATGAAGACTTTAAAATATATTACCTTGCGGAGAAGTAATAGACTCCAATATAGATGTTTATGAATCTTTAACTAATCCATCATTAAGATACTTACACACTTCTACAAGATCACTATCATTATTTAAAATCTGACAATCATTCTCTACGATCTTTTTCATTTTTTTAACAGGTAATTGATCATGATGCATATGAATTTTTTCTGTCAACAAACAGATTTTTCTTCTTGCAGCATACTCTGTATGTTGTTTTCCTACTTGTTCTTTTTGTGTTTCATTAATACTCTGTCTCTTTTGTCGATATAGTTCTCTTTCTCGCTTTCTTCGTTGCTCTCTTTTTCTTTCATTATTCTTAACTTCATTTGCAGACGTGTTTAATAGACTATCATCATTTCTAGTATCATTTGTATTTTTGATATCTTTCTGCTTATTATCCTTTGCAGTCATATTTTCTCACTCCCGTCGAAAAAACTATAATATATGATAAATTGAAAGATATTAGACTTTAGATAAAAAATAATAGCACAGAATGAGCAAAAAAGGAAAAAAAAAAAGAGAGAGAGAGACCAACAACTACATGTACCAAAGCATCACCATAGAATACAAAACGAATAAGAGTTATATTTCTATCAAATTATTGTAATGTGCTTTATGCTTATATATTAACGAGACATAGTTATATACCTATACAAATGTGTGTATGCAAATAATAGTTTATTCTCAATGTCAATCAATAGAAATAGCAATGGCCATAACTTCTCTATCACATATAGCTATCACAAACTCTTAAGTTGTTCAGTACGGCATCCGGTAAAAAAAAAAAAGAAAAAGGAAAAAAAAGACAGACAAAATAGACAATCCTTATGCTCAACAATATGAATAATGTACATGTGTGTCCATTGAGAAAGGTTCGTAATTATACACAACACATGTGTCTACATATGCATTTAGGCCTTTGAGATAGAGGAATTGATATGTGATTATTGGAATCAGTATACCTCCATATGGATAGTGGTCTAAGCTTTCTTAAATGGTTTGATGAAGTCACCATCACCATCAGGAGGAAAAAGTTGGCCCTGCATGCACAACTTACTGCATTATGAAAACACAAACAGAGAAAAAATTGTAGTTCAAGAATTCTGTTAAAGTCTTAAGATTCTTACATGTATGAAAGAGTTACAAATAGTAGTATAAACATGCCCTCACAACAAATATTAATCCCATATCTAGACGCAACCTAATAAACTTAATCCTAAACTTCCCACAAAACCAACTAACTATTCCTATTGGAAATAATTGTAACATTATAAACAGGCATATACAAAAATTGATCCAAATTACTCGATGATGGACAACCCCCCATAAATCTTAAAATCTTTTTAAAATGAAATTATGAAAAATTTCTTTAACTTAATATATTGAATAGAGGACAATATTATAATCCTCATTTATATTCATTTTCTTCTAACTAATTTGATCATTTTCTTTACAGTCACTTGGAGGTCCTATATTTAAATGTTGATGGACTCGGTAATTTGATTATTTTATAGGAGCAAGCCTCTTTTCTTTTTTTTTCCCTTTTTTTTTACAATTAAAAAATCACAAACATATAAATAACAGTCCTAAAATCATAATATCAAGGAGGCAGAAACTGCCAAAACGATCATCGTGACAAAACAAAATTATGAAACAAAAGAGAAACAAAATGCAAATAGCAAAATAAGTCTAAAGACAGAATATGCTCTCACGATCCATCTGGTACACACTTTCAATCACAGGCCACCCAACAGTGAAAACATGACTAAACCAATAAATAATTCCAAAAATTGGAAGTGACCTAGAAAATGCTTAACAAGCAAGACGTAGATAATCTTCTTATTTCTCTCGATGCTTAGTTGGGCTAAGAAATGACAGTTCAAGAAACTCTCTCCAACGTTTGGTGTTCAGTCTAGAAGTACAAGTAAGATTATTCATTTTGGTTTCCAAATCTCTAAGATAATTATACAATTCTTTCCAAATTGCATTGTTTGAATTCAATCAAATTATATATGAACGAAAAAAACTAGTATAAATGTGCACCAAAGCACAAATATTTTTAACATTTATAATTTCCCTTACAGCGAAAAGTAGTTTAATGGAGCAAAATTCATTTCACCTATAGAAGCCAAACCCACGGCACTGTAACGCTACTGCTGAAGAGTATTTGTTACTCTATAGAATACTTCAAAAGGGAAAAAAAGCATCGATGTCAAGTTACCGTTTAGTAAAAATTCATTAATTGAAATTCTAAGTATATACTCACATCTATCAGTTATATCTACAGAATAAATAAAAAAGTCATAGATCTTATTAGCAATTTATCATAACCTCAATCTATTATATATTAGAACTACTGTTTCAAAATAATTGATATAACAATAAAAAATTACAAAAAGAGAAGGAAAACAAACCTGTATTATTCTGGTTTGGAAGATGAAGAAAAATACCGATGAAGAAGAAAGTGATTCTTTAGAACAGAGCTCGTACCAATCCCAAATAAAATTGCTGAAGAAAGATGTAAAGTTGGATTAAAAAAAAAAAGAACGAAAAAACTAAATTTAAGAAAGTTGGCAAACCCAGAAAGTGATAAGATCAGAGAGTTTGAGGAATCTAAAATTTATGAATTTTTTTAAAAATAGAAAATAATAACATAAGACGTGTCCTTTAGCCTCTAGGATATGCTCTGTTAACAGCTGTAGGCACGTGTAAGTCAAGCATTAAAACAACAATAACTATTATTAGCACAGTTGCCATAAAAATTAAAAAAAAAAAAGGAAGCTGCTGGATCAAAGCTCGGAAATCAAGTCTATTCGTGTTTCTATATAATCTATAGATATAACGAAAGTGCCTATAGTCAAATAATCAAATATCCATTAAACTTACAATAAAACAATTTAAATGTCATATATTCGAATTTACTTGAAAAATATATTCTTTTGAAAAAGAAAAAAAGAAATTGGGTGTTTGGTTGTAAAGTGATAAGGATGCAGAAGTCTTTGAGTTACATTGACTAAAGATATACGTGTCAAATCTAACCCAAGGAATAAACTCGTACTTTGCGAAAGCACAAAGGAGATTTTTTATATTTTTTCTTAATTTTATTAGTTGGACACACATTATGTCAATAAAAAAAAGATAATACAATACCCATAAAGAATTTTTTTATTACAAAGCTGATAACCATAAAAAACTGATAAGAGTCCCGAAAGAAAATTTGCACACTAAAATCTTGGTGAAATTGACCCATGAAGAGATTTATGTAAATTATCGTTGGTGTGTGCTTCGATTGAGCTCTATGCTTCAATGGTTGGCTCGTTGTTACCCTCCCTTCAGCATTCATTGTTGGTATCTCTTGTTCCTCATTAAAGATCTACAGGAAGGCAAATACAACCTTACACACAATCCAAATCTGAACAGATCTGGTAAGAAACCATCATAAATCTAGATCTAGGTAGACTAAAATAACAAAAACATAAACAAACACTACAAACCACTATAAATCTAGATATAGGGATATCAACACCACCCTAGATGTAGAATTAGGAGGAAAACTAGCTCCCCACATAGGAGGATTATTTAACAATACTATTAAAAGCAGGGAAGAAAACTTTAAAAAACCAATAAGTCATAGTAAATAATTCATACAGTGATAAATGAATTATTTATCAGGAGTATAATGATAAGTACAAATCATTACTATTAAAAAAAGGATATGTTTATTAATAAAATCAAAAAAAAGGATAACCACTAAACTGTACCCCCAAAAGTTGGGTATTCCTGTATAAAGTCCTAAAAAAAGACCGTGGCAATTTATTTAAATGCTAACTTTTGGCCCCAAAAAATCTTTAAAAGTATGCCAAACATGCCCCTAATAGTACCTAATTTATTTTTTTTGGGTTAATGGCACAACTGGTCCCTAACTTATTACTACTTTGGCATATTGGTTATGAACCCTTTTTCTTTTTTGGCCGCATTCCAGTGCCTAACATTTTCATTTTTGGCGCCGTCAGTCTTTTTAGTATATTCCATCCAAGATTCTGTTAGAATTGATTTGAATGGAAGAAATTTTGTATCATTGATCCCTACTATTTCAATTATTTAGCAATTTGAAATATAGTTTTTTTTTTTTTTGCAACTTTTAGATTAATTTTTACAATTTTTTTTAACATGTTAAGTTTAAACTTTTTAATTGAATTTTTTTTTAAAAAAAATAGATAACATAAACTAAATATATTATGTTTTTTTTTATAGTTAAAAAAAATTAAATAAGATACATCATATAGGTTGAAAAATTGAATAGTTGATTAAAAAAAGTTTAAAAAACAAAACTATTAAGAAAATTATTTAGAATCATATTAAAAATATTAAAAAAAATAAAGAACCGAATAAATTTGAAATTTTGAATGTGATTTTATTGATGATTATCAATTACAATTCAAGTTATTACTTGAAAAAAACTAGTATATCATTAATTATGAGTTTATGACTTATCATCATTATTCATGTACAAGTTACTGAAATTTTTGGCCAATTCTTCATTGCAAATACGAATAGTTTCTTGATTTTGCTTGGCCGCTTGTTCTCATCTTTAACACATACTAGTACCTCAACCATTTCAGGGACCAACAAAGTCCTTCGCTCATCTACTATAATTCCAATCGTGCAAAAAGCAAACTCTGAAGAAATCGTAGACACCGGCATAGTTAAAATGTCACGCACTAATTGTGAAAGTACCGAGAATCTTAATTGACACCTTTATCACCATTCCAAAACTTTGAAGTTCTCATCATCCGGGTTGATGAGTTAACTTGATGATGAGCCACAACTACGTCCTTGAGAACGAGAATCTATCAAGCTCTAAAAAGACTTATTCTTTGATTGTTTTTCAGTTTGTTATGGAGTGTGTTGTTCTTGACTATATATTCTGCTAAACTTAGCCTCATATATACTATACACTTTTAAAAATTTTGTCACGAGCATTTGTATATTCAGAACTATAATCTATCTCAAAATATGTAGTAATGTAGATAATTAAATTAGAAAGACCATTTAGTTTACCTCTAGAATATAAAATAAAAGCAAATGAATATAATACAGGAACTGGAAACCAATACTTCAAAAATATTTCTTACATACATATTATAATTAGTTCAAATATAGGATCACATCTTTCCTTACAAAATATTTCGGTAATAAAACAGATATGACGTAAAATAATTGGAGAAGTAGGATAATAAACACCAGATAAAGTAACAGTGGCTTCATAAAAAAGTCTAAAAATGTACAAATTTTTCGCAATAAACCAATCTTTATCTTTCAATACTAATGAGCCCATTTTTAAATTGTAAAACATAGTATTGAAATTTTATATGGCAATGTATTTTTCAACATCAAAAAAGTGAAATTCCACCTTACGAGCATGTTAACTTGAAATTTTCTTGATTTTAACCTTTGGACTATGCAATATTTTTTAAATTCAGTAATGCGAGGATTAGAAGCATGAATGTAAGCAATAACAAATAGAATATTTGTAATATATATACACTTATTACATCCATACCTGATTTGACGATAAGGTTGATGATATAACATGCATAATGTTGATGCAGTAAGAATCCTCTTGTGTATGAACTTACCAAATTACTAAGTAATTTTATGGCCTTTGTGTTTGCGATAGTATTATATAAATTAATAGAGATAATGCGGTTCACTACGCCATATTCTTCAACAACATTTAAAATTGTATCTCTAATAACTTCAGTAGTATATTTATTAAAAATGACTCTAAAACCGATTATTCTTTTTTTGCATTATCCATCTTGAATCTAAATAATGTGCAACTACGCTTAAATAATCTTGTTTGGAATTAGCACCCCAAATATCAGATGTCAATACAATACAAAAGTTTAATGAAGTTAATTTGGATATTAATTCTTTATGTATATTTTCATAAAATTTGATCAAATCACTTCTAGTGGTATTTCTAGAAACTCTTTTAAAGTTTGGATAATAAGATCTTCTAATATGATCTCTATAGCTATTACAATCACCAAATCCTAATGGTAAATCCTTTTATAGCAATTAAATATGCTAGAGACTCCCTAGCTATTAAAGGATTATAGTTCTAAGAACTTATCGAACCATCCTTGTTGAATTGAAGTGCTGATTAAGTGGGCTTCTTGTCTCCTTTGTGTTTTTTAATACATGCATCACTATGTCTATTCAGATGAACAGTCCCACTAGATGTAGATGGTTTAGCAGTTAATAATTTCTTACAATATTTACATCTTGCCATTTTTGTCTTCTTACTATCGATCTCATATTTGAATTCCATATCAAAGTGGTCCCACACATTGGAAATTGTCCTTGCACGTTTGGAGGTCGTGCTTGCACTCGGCGAATAACTATCTTGAAATTGTGAATAACTTCTGCTAGCATTTGGATTAGTTTGCATTTCAGGCACTTGGTCACCCTCTTCAGCTATGTGAATTTGGTCGTCATCTATTTCCAAATCAATAGGAATATTTTTTGACATATCCATATCCTATATTTAAACATATTATTAACATGTTACTTAATTATTTTAAATTCATAATTTAAAATTATAATAAACATATTACTAAATTAATTAATTTGAATAACTAAACTTTCTACTAACTTAAAAACAACCAACTACAAATTACAAATTAATTGAAACTAAAAATATATAATAAATTTTCTACTGACTTAATTGTAAACAACTACAAATTACAAATTAATTGAAATTAAAAATATAATATTCTAATAAATTTTCTACTAACTTAAAAACAAACAACTACAAATTATAAATTAATTGAAATTAAAAATATAATATTCTAATAAACTTTCTATAAACTACAAACTAATGCACTTCTATCTTAATTGTAAACACTTACAAATTAATTAAAATTAAAAGCATAGTATTGTAGAAAAATTTCTACAAACTACTAACTATCATACTAGTAAACAACTAAATATACTTCAAATTAATAAAATTAAAAAGACAAGTGTAATAAATTGAGTCGTACCTTGAATTGAGCTTTATAAGTTATGGAGACTATAAAATATAATAACTAATTATTATAATTAGTAAATAGTAATTAGATAAGAGAGAAAAAATATAAAATTGAGAATATAATTAGAGAGAAAGAATGAGAGAATAAGAGAATATTTGAAAGTTATAAGTGTAAAAAAAAGAGTGGGAGGAGGATAAGGTATTTATAGTATAAGAAGATATTTTTTTTAAAAAAATAATTTTTTAAAAAAAAAAAACAAAAACTGAAAAAATCTAACAATAATATTACCATTGGGCCCAGGTAATAAATAATAATATTACTGTTGGGCCCAACGGTAATATTTATTAGGGCTATTTACAAAATTCCAGGCCCAAGATGAAAAATCCTGGATGGATTGATTTTTTTGAAAAATCACATATTGATTTAAAAAAATATCACTTTTTAAAAGTATTATTAGAAAAATAACACTTTTAAAAAATATTTAGAAAAATACTATTTTTTCTTCAATTTGATATTTTTCATCAATACTCGAGGTAACCTGTTAAGTTACTTAGAGTAACCAATCCTGTTACTTGAAGTAACTGTTCGAGTTACCTAATTACCTTAAGTGTCTCATCAATCACTAAAAAATAGTATTTTTCTAAATACTTTTAAAAATAGTATTTTTATAATTAAATTCGAAATTTTTCAGAACAATTTCAAACTCCGGAATTTTTCAATTTTTTTTGAAAAAATACCATAAAAAATCAAATTTCCTCTATTTATTACCGTTAGAAATTGGGTTTCTTACACTTATACCTATAAAAAATGAAAAGAATTACAAAAATACAGAAGTCAAAGACAGTTTTAATTAGGAAAATATCACTTTTTAAAAATATTTAGAAAATTACCACTTTTAAAATAGTTACTAGTTACCAGTTTCTAGAAACTGGTTACTGGAAACTAGTTACTAATTATATATCAGTTATAAACATCTTCGGTTACTAATTACCAGTTTCCAGGAACTGGTTACTAGAAACTAGTTACTATTTTAAAAAATGGTATTTTTATAAATATTTTTAAAAAAACAGTATTTTTTTAATAAAAACCGTACCGCGCCGTGAAAAACACAAAAACACTGTATTTTTCCAATTCTTTTCAAAAATACCGTATTTTTTCTAATTTCCCCATAGAAATTTGTAAAAAAGAAAAAAAAGGCCCAGACAAAAGAAAGAAAAAAATAATAATAAAGGCCCAGACAATTCTAGGTAGGAAAAAAAAAAGACTAAGAATCCCACGCCCAGTCTAGCCCTGACCTTAGAGCCAGGCTCAGCCCGAGCCCCTAAATGAATGGGCCGGACTGAGCTGGGCCACAGGCCAGTTCGTTAGAATTAACCCGAATTGACATCTTTATATATGAATAGGTAGGTCCACATTTCTAGAACAAAACAATAAAAAAATGATGAATAATGCTAATGGCACAGTAGTGCCGCACTAATTTGGTAAGAACTACTCCTTCATTACTGTAGTGCTAGAGGTGCTACATAGCATTATTCATTACAATACTCTAAAAAATCCACAAAAATATTCCCAGAAATTTCTAATTCTGCTTCCTTCAAAATACTGACAAATGCATTTTTCAGAAAACTTGGAAGATGAAGCCCTTTAAAATTCGACCTCTACTTCATAGTGCAAGGAGTAGAATCGGCGAAATAACTTCGCCAACCCATTAAGTTTTGTGCACTCTCCTAAAAATACAAATGCCACAAAAGCAAACAGTTTTACAGAATACTTCTATGCCCTCGCATGATTTTTTTTCCATTAATAAACCTCTTTAAGCAATTCAAGCAAGGAGAGTAAAAGAGCAAGCAAAAGAAGTGGAGAGTACGTCTTTTCTAGACTATGATTCCTTCTTTACCATTTGTCTTGGGGATAACAGTTGCTAGAAACAGAAGACGCAGTATGCTAGTTCATGAGCACTAAAAAATACATGAACAGGCAAAAGTTGGTATTGGAGTCCCCCTTACCCAGCATCTGAAACAAAAACCCCAGTATGTTTCTAAGTCCTAACATTACCTTTCAAATTCAATCCTCAGAAGGCTAAGGATTCAGAAGAAAATAGAAGAGTATTAGGTAGATATGTGACTTAAACCAGAAACCATGGAGCTTCATAGAGTATTATAATGCAGACTGTCATTAGAAAGGCATGTTTCCTCCAAGTCCTCGCCCACCATAGCCATATCCTCTTCCCCAGTTAATTCCACCCCTGAAATTCTCACCACGCCCAGCTCCATAGCCA
>JXTC01000137.1:466228-501864 GCA_002914845.1 Trema orientale | reverse complement strand
GTAAGATAAGCAATACCTAGGGCAGTGAGTGAGCGAGTGAGTCGAGGTCTCCAGGGAAAGAGAAGGCAAGCAGAGCTCAATCGGAGGGCTCTGGATTCGAATTTTGATTTTTGTGGGTTGAAATTGGTAGAGTTAGGGCAGTAACACTTTAAGAGAGAGACTCGAAACGCGTAGGTAGAAGCTAAACAGAAGAAGAAGAAGAAGAAGACATGGAAGAAAAGTAGACAGAGAATAATAATAACCTAATTCCCTGTCTAATACCCCTTCGTCCCAATTTGCGCGTGGGATAATGTTTGTATGTTACGTGTATTTTATGAAAAATTGATAATATTTAATGGGTGAATATAATTTATTTATTTATTTGTTATAAGTTTTAATATATTAATTAAATAATACTAATTTAAATGTCATATTTATTGATATTAAAAATTGGATACAAATTTTGATATACCTAACATTATCTTTTGCTGGTAATAATCCCTCTCATCCCAATTTTATTTTATTTTTTTCATTTTTTCGTGGCAAAAGCAAAAGGCTTCAAGTGATTTCTTATATGATGTAGGACAAGACCATATCTACAGTTTAAGTTTAAAGTTTTATTATCTTTTTTTTTTTTTTAACACAACTTTCTTTACTCTTTCTTACTTAATTATTTGATCACGGCTGTTTTTTTTTCTTTTTTATGAGATATTTGGTGAAGTCTATGGGACTTTGAATTATCGGAATTTAAATTTATTCGAAGAAATATATCATTAAATTGATTTTTAAAAAAAAAAAAACTCACATTAAAAAATAGAAAAAGGATTGATTTAAGGTGAACTAACAAAAATATAAGTTATTTTGGGGATATAAGAAAAGTTTTATAATTAGTCATTGAGTAAATTTTTATGTCACAGAATAATGTCACATAGGTCAAATAAAAAAATTGACATGACAAAATTATTTGTTGTAGTTATTTATTACATATATATATGTATAAAATTATTTGTTACATATATCAAAATGCAGCCTGCCTAGCCTGAGGAAAGTTCTCAAAACGCATTTCATCAAACACTATGCAGGCAACTCTAAAATCCCAAAAGTATAACCTAAAATCGTCACACAACCAAATTCAAAAAAGCAGTTACAGAAGTCTCAAAGATGTATCTCATAGAACATTATGCATGCAACTACCAAATCCAAGTTTACTGCCTCAATCACCAAGAGTGTACAAATATGTCTATAACTACTACAGAAACGCAAATATCCATCGGGATTCTAACTTGTCCTCGACCTACTTGCGTACTTAATTTCTTTTTTTTTTTTTTTTTTAATAATTTTCGTTTTAGCTTAAAATTGGTCGTGCAATATGTACTATCTATGGTTTATTCTTTTTTTTCTGCTTTTTTTCTTTCTTTCTTAAAAGAATAAATATGTCATCATAATCATATGACAAATGTTATTATCACATACTTTTTGTTTAAACAATTTCCATGGTCATATTATGGAAGAGTTGACACGTATTTTGTTTAGGAAGAAACACGTGTTGTTATCCTATTATACATTTTTTTTTAAATAATAAAGAAAATTATCAAATGAGGATGTGCTCTTAGCATACCGAAAGATAAATTACTTATCATTAACTGTTATATATTATTTTATTTTATAATAGATGTCTTCATATGGATGATTTTAAAGTTTTTCCATATAAATCAAAGAAAATAAATTTACGAAAACGGGATATTTGGTATATTATTTTATTTTATAACTATATAGATATTTTCCATATAGATAATTTCACAACTTTTCCATATAAATCAAAGAAAATAATTTTAAAATTAAAAAAAAAAAAAGGGTCACATTCCTTCGGCTGGTATATGCGGCCTTAGCTAGTATATATAGATAGACACACATAGACGAAGAAGAAAGAGCTGATGTAAATAGGCATGTCAACGGAGCAAGGCAGAATCGGTTTTGTGTTTATCATCCCCATCCCCATTACTATTTTATTATATCATCCCCGTATCGTTCACCATTTAATTTGGTGCGGGATAATTTCGAAGAATCCCCATCGGAGATCAGTTTTTCTATTAGTATATCGGGGTCCCGTTTGGAATCAGTCATCCTGAATAAATTAAACAATCATATGTTAGTCTAAATCTTTTAAAAGTCTAAATACATTGAAAAAAATCAAAATTAAAGTTAACTTTATTGAAAATTCTAATTTTATACCTAAATAACCAAAAAACACATTCAAATAAAACTTTAACATGTTAGAATTGTCAAATAAAAAATATTTAATACCAAAATCATATAGTATATCATTCATTCATAAAGCTAATACAATCCCAAATAACTCAAACAATATTAGTATATGACTATATATTATTAGATCTTTTTAAAAAAAAAAAAATCTACTTGAATCACTATTATATAAAAAAAATAGAAATTAACTTATATATAATCGGGGCGGGGTCGGTGTGGGAAACTCAATCCCAAGCTCGCCCTGCCCCGCTAAATATTAAACAGAGAATCTCCGCCCTATGCTTCGCACCATTTATAACAGTGAAAGCCCGCCCTATTAGAGCCGGTGTACTGTGGTGCACCACCCCGTTCTGTGAAATTGAAATCCCTAAATGTAAGATAAGCAATACCTAGGGCAGTTAGTGAGTCATGGTCTCCAAGGAAAGGGAACGCAAGCTCAATTGATGGACTCTAGATTCGAATTCTGATTTTGTGTGTTGAAATTTGAAAAGCATAGCGAAAACTACAAAAAAAAAAGTCAACAAGACATGAAAGAATACACAGAGAGTGGTCTAATCCCCCCTTGTACCAATTTGCGTGTAATTCTGATTATGTGTGTTGAAATTTGAAAAGCATAGTGAAAACTACAAAGAAAAAGTCAACAAGACATGAAAGAATACACAGAGAGAGGTCTAATCCCCCCTTGTACCAATTTGCGTGTAATAACACTTTTAACCCAAATTTTTTTTTTGGCACACACTACACTTGAAAATGATGGGAGAGAGGAAAAAAAAACCTGAAAATGAAAGGAGAGAGGAAAAAAAAAAATCTTTTCCCTCCATAATTGCAACACAAATCTAGAAAAGAAAATAAAAATATAAAATTTTCAGAAATTTTTATCACTTTCCAAATTCCCAAAAAGTTTAGATTTATTTATTTTTTTCAAAATTTCCGATATTTTTTTTCTTTTCTAGATTTTGCACTGCAATTATGGAGGGAAGAGTTTTTTTTTGGTCACTTTCAAAACTTTCAAAATTTTCAAAAATTTTAGATTTTTTTCTTTTCTAGATTATAGAGGGGAGAGTTTTTTTATTTTTTTAAAATAGAGGTTTTAGACTATATAAATTATTTCTCCATTCATTTTCAAATGTAGTATGTGCCTTAAAATAATATAATAAAGAATAAAATGTTAATTTTACTAATTGTTTGGAAAGGTCAACAGTAGCAAATGATATAATAATTCAAATAGAATGTATTTATTTTAAAATTTTAATAATATGAGGATTTTTCCCACACTTTTTTATGACATAGAGTATTTTAGTGATAATTTAGTTTAAATAGAATGTATTTATTTTGAATTTCCAAAAGAGTGGCTCTATTGCCACCCATTTTTTTCTCTCCCTATTCCCCATCTAAGTACACCCCTCTAATAATTTAAAATTTCTTTTTACACACATTATAAATTTATATTATATGTAAAAATATCACTTGTTAAATATTTCTCTAAATATTTCTTTTTCTACCCCTTAATACTTTACAATAAATTAGTTTTTAGATTTTTTTTCTCATTTTAGAAATTACAACAACAATATAAATTGAGAAAACTAATGATTTTTTTTTTATCTTACAACTGTACAACTTATTAGTTCCTAAACCAAAAAAAAAAAAAAAAAAAGTTCCTGAACAGTAGTTTCCCCACTCAAAAAAAAAAAAAAAAATACTCCTTAATTTTTTAACTTTGTTATCTGTGTTTGTTACATAACTAGATTTCTAAGATTAATCGTGTGTATAAGGCATGTACTGCAATGATGGAGAAGAAGATAAGGGATTGGGTAGAAAAATTTACATTCAGTATCCGTTTTTGTAACTTATTTTTATAAATACTTGTTTTAATTTTTCTTTTAAAAATACCAGTTTTTATGCTACACATTTCATGTGCAAAATATTAGTAGTATAAATTTAACAATGGAAATTTTTACCCATGTGGTGCACATTTTATATATAAAATATGAACAATATACATTTACAATGTAAATATTTACTATGATTATATAGTTAGTTCCCAAACCAAAAAAAAAAAAAAGAAAAATTTATACGAAAAAAAATATAGTTAGTTCCTAAATTCTAAGGAAAAAAAACTTATAAGAAAGAATTCCATAACGGTTGGTTCCCACCCTCCCACCTCCAAAAAAAAAATAATAATAAACAAACAAACAAAACGTTAATTTTTGGTTCACAAAAAAAAAAAAAAAAACTTTAAAAGAAAAACTTGACTTTTTTTTTGTAAAAAAAATAAATTTGAGCAAACTATCATACGATTACTGTACCTAATTGAGGGGTATGCTAACAGATAAGAGTTTTAATTGTTTAATGCTATATGGGGATATTCATGTCAATCTATAAGAGGATATTTTTGTAAATAAATAAATAATTAAAAAAATAAAAAAAATGGGTGGCAATTGAGCCACTTTTTCTAAAAACACAAAGTTTTTTCCACACATTTTTAAAACAGATGGTATTTTAATGATAATTTCTCTTTTTAATAAGCTAATGATGGTACTTCAATCTTTTTCCTCGCTTAAGATACATATTTGCATATATTTTAAACGTTAATATATTAATTTTGTAAAAAGAAAAAAATTAAGTTAGTTTTTGCAGAAAAGTCAAAAGCCTGTTTTGTTTTACAAAAAAAAAAATTATATCCCAAAAAATTTATACCCTTCCCAATAATGTTATTTAACAAAACATCATAAAACGATATTTTGGCCCAAATTACTCCTACCCCAGGCCCAAATCCCCTACATTTCGAGCCGAAATAGGAAAGCCCAAACTGAGCGCATCATGGAGTTGTGCCTTGAACTGGAACAAATGACAAAGCCAAACTGAAAGCATCATGGACTTGTGCGGCTGTGCCTTGAACTGGAACAAAATGGCGATGGATCACTGGAGAGCAAAATGACTCATAATGGTATCAGAAATTTGGATCTGTTTAAGAGAAATTGTGGTGAAACATGCAATATTCAATGGTGATAAAACACTTTTTTTTTCTCCCCTAAAGCAGTAATGAAACATTAGATATTAAACTCTTATAAGACCGTAAAAACACGATTGTACTAGTTCCACGTGAGGAAATGCAAATTAAATGTCTTGATTTTCAGTGCCAATTACTTCCTACTTGGTTGTGTTATTTTTATGAACAATGTTATGGGGTACTATTGGTGTTAACACTGCATGAATTATAATTATGTTACTGGATGATTAATATTAATAAATTGAGTCCTTCATATATCTCACATTGAGTGTAATTATAATAAATCAGTAATAGACTTACATGTTGTTTTGGGATATGACAATTTTGTATAATTAGTCACTAACTAAAAATGTTAAGTCACACATAATGTGATAATTGAGCAATTTGGGGTCAATCAAGAAAATTTGATGTTAAGTGGATTCTACACTTGACTTTACTATCCTCTTGAGTTTAAGAGGAACGAGACAATGACTAGCACCGTCAGTTAGAGCAAAAATTGGGCGAAGAAGTGGACACCGCAGGCGTCAAAGGCTCCAGAGGCTTGGCGCCGCAACGCTAATGAGTGGCGCCACAGCGCCGGGAGAATGGCGCCGCAGCGCCAATGAGTGGTGCCACGGCGCCAGGAGAATGGCGCCGCAGCGCCAAGTGCGCGGCGCCGCAACGCCTCTTCACGGTGCCGGGCGCCAGGTGAATCTTTCACTACACAGCACAGCGCCACGGACCATTTGAAGACCTCTTTATCATATGTGTCAAAACCTAAAGCATGGTTGTATAATTTAATGACACCTCACTACATATGTGTCAATGTCTTGTGAGTGTTTAATCTCCTTCTCATCTTTTCACCGTCTGTATTTCCTATATATATGTACCATTGTAAACACAGAAGACGGATCTTTTTCTTCATCTCAATATTATTTTTTCTCTCAATCTCTCTCTTCATTTTCCTCCGTGGTCCTTTTTCTTTACATCCTTCTTGTCACTTTCTCCCGTTATTGATAGAATCAATTTAACTAGCTAGCATAAGTCCTTGTTCTCTCAGCTGAAGTTGCTCTTTCTCTCCCCCTATAACTACTATTCTTCTTGGTATCTCAAGACCGAACCTTCTCTTAATATTCTACTTACACTGCTTTCTCTTCTCCATTTTTTTTATCCTCGTAATCTCAGTCACTTTTTTTAACCAAGTTAGCTTTCTCATTTCTCAATGGCATCTGGCAAGGTTTGCTCTTTAGAGGAACGATGTTGAGCTTGTTGCTGTTAATGATCCATTTATTTCCACTGGTTACATGTTTCTAACTTGTATATTTTAGTGATCTTTGGATTCCGAGCTACTCTTCACAACCCCGTGCTTGACCTGTAGCACAAGTTTGAGGTTTTGTGCTCTCTACACTTTATATTTATATTTATATTTATATATATATCTCTACCTTGGCGAGTAATTTGTATTGCTGCTCTAAGTGCAATCAATTACTACGCTTCCCGTTCCCTGTAAAGTATCTGTATTGCTGCTTTAAGTGCAATCGGTTACTTTGCTTCCCTTTTAATTATTGTGCGCATTTATTTAGTGATCTGTGTTGTTTTCTCCTGCAACCGGTCACATCGCTTTATTTAAATTTCAGCACTTTAATTTCAGTTATTATTATTTACGATGATATGGCTGGACTTTCCGCCTCGTAATTCTAACCCCTCTAATTAACTGAAACTGGCATATGGACGGTATCGCCTTCGTCAGTTTCTAACTATTTATTTTTCTGCAATTTATTTCTGTTGCTAACTTCTAGTTGACACCATGGTCGGTTTATTCGCCTATGTTAACTTTTAATATTATTTTATTTCCACCGCACACAAAGTGAGTCATTCTTGCAACCACCAATCTTGTCGAGATACGTAGGAAGAGTTGTTCTTATTGCAACCGCCTATCCTGTTTCGACACGTGAAAGTGTTGCGACGACCCTTTCTGTTGTGTATTCTAATGGTATAACCCAATTAGCTTATGTTTTGTCTTAATTAAGTAAAGGTCACTCTAATTAATCCAGAGCACAACCACAACTCCGAACATTAAAAGGCGACTCCGCTGGGGACTAGCCAAAGGAAAACTGACGTTTCTTCGGGATTCCTAAGATCCGCAAGAGCATCTTCACCCGGCAGTATACTGTTACTTTGCCTGCTCCATTTCTCAACATCTGATGGAGTACCGTTACTCTGTCCCTTTCATTTTCGACACTTGACGGTGTACCGTTACTCTATCTGGTATACCAATACTCTGCTCGTTTCATTTTTCGATACTTGACAGTGTACCGTTACTCTGTCCGGTATATCGTTACTTTGTCTATTTTATTTTTTGACACCTGACGGTGTACCGTTATTCTGCCCGGTATACCGTTACTTGGCCCGTTTTATTTTTTGACACTTGGTGGTGTGCCGTTACTCTTTCCGGTATACCGTTATTCTATCATCCTCTTGAAACTCCATCAAATTTCTTTTAATTTTTCGTCCCAACATCCTGTCAAATTTCTGTCCCTCTTTCCAGAAATTTCATCTAAAAAAAAAAAAAAATCTTTCATTCCTTTCTTTTCTTCCTTTCCTCAAAATGGCGGACGAACAAAATCCGATAATCAATGCTGAAGCTCAATCTCTTCTTACTAAATTAGCAGCCTTACTAGACAGTATGAGACAAACTCAAACAGACATGCAATTATCTCATGTCAGGGAGCCGGACCTTCTACTCCAGCTCCACCTCAGAACAATACTTCTCATGCCTCAAATCAAGACCATACCAATCCTAGTGCCACAACTTTAACTGGTACTGATAATGAAGCTTCCAAAAGTTTTATTACAAAAGAAGAACTACAAGAAATGCTCAAGTCTGAAGCAGAAAAAGGTAGCAAGATTGTTGCTGCGGTGGACTTCCAGCCTCCATATCCTGCTAGTATTCTTTCCAAGTCATATCCAAAGGATTATACTAATCCTCGATCTAAGAAATTCGATGGGAAGAAAGGAAATGCTAGGGAACATGTCATTGGTTTCCTAGATGATCTGGGAGTCTACGCTAGTGACCATGAATTAAGGCTGAGAGAATTCTCAAAATCTCTCACTGACCGAGCATACTCTTGGTTCGTCAATTTACCAGCAGGCAGTATTGGTACTTGGGAGGAGTTGGTAACGATATTTTGCATAAAATTCTTTGCAGCAGAACGCAATTGGGCTTATCCGATCTCTCCAGCACAGCACAGAGAGAAAATGAATCACTTACAGCCTATGTAAACAGATTCAAAGAAGTAGCTCTTGACTGCAAAGAAATTATCTCAGAAGAAGAATTGATCCGAGTGTGCATCAATGGAATGCAAGCTGAATACAAAATTCATATTGAAAATCATATGAGCTCAAACTTTGCCGAACTCATGTTCAAAGTCAGCAACACTGAAGCAACAGTAGCAAAAATACACAAAGCTATGCCTGATAAAAGAATTGCTACTGAAAATTGGAACAGACCTTCTTTCTCCAAGAGAAGGAAAGAGGTTGCTACAGTTGATCAACGGTAACAAGATAGAAGAGATCTTCCTCCACCATCGAATGCACTCAGAACCTATTACCATCACGCATCTGACATCTTCACAAGAGTGTTGTACTACAAGGTTACTGAGCAGATTAGTAAAGAACACGCTTACACCATTACTACACGTGAAGATGAAGAAGGATTCTACGTTTTTCATTTGACCAAATTTGGTTGGGGTGAAATAGGATACAAAGTCCAATATTGCTTACACAAATATAAATTCAAGTGTACCTGTCTTTTGTTTGAAACAGATTGATATCCCTGCAGACATATATGGGCATGCATGAAGAATCTTGATGTTAGGGCTATCCAAAAATTACTCATCCTAAAACGATGGCATAAGGATGTAAAGACTTCTTTGCAAATTCCTAATTTACAACTTTCAGCCAATCAACCAGAATTAGTGGACATGTCAAGGTATGGATCCCTTAACTCTAATTGTACCGTGATAAACTACTATACTTCCAAAATAGAGAGCTCGTTCACATTGGCAAAAGATGAAATCGCTCGACTCACTGCTTTTTTCAAAATAGAATTTCAAAAAATATCCTTACACACCAACGATGATCAAGTTATACCCGGTAGACACCGTGAAAACCCTAACATAATCAAGGATCCAGTAATAGTCAAAACTAAAGGGTCAGCCTATCTAGGCTCCTCCATAGATGGAGTTCAACGACTTAGGTCTAGTGGTACTATTAAGAAGATAAGGATATGTAGGATTTGTTATGGTGTAGGCCACGATGCTCGTAACTGTCAATCCCGTCCTATGCGGAGGAGCTATGTCGAAGTATCAACTAGTAATAATGTTTCAGATATTGCAATAGCAACTTCACAAGACTACATAATGAATGACTCAACCCAAGATTCTTTCAATTCCTCAGATTTTATGTAATTTCTTCTATGATAATATTTACTCAATGACCAAGTACTACAAATTTCTTATTTAACCCTAAATGTACTCTTAATATAACCCTTTTCTAATTCGCTCCATTTCTTTCAAAAATCATCTATTAACTACTTTATGTTATTTGTTTTATTTCTTGGGATTTTATGTTGGCAATATGTTATCAATTTATGTTCAATCATAGTTCAACACCCTAATTTCTTATTTCACATTCATTTTGCCTGAATGGATTTATCACTTTACGTTTTCGTTTTACTCAGTATTGACATATATTCTTAATATCAATTTGTGTTACCCCTTTATTGTTAATGTTACGCTGTTTACGACTTGTGTTAGTCTTCCATGATCTATATTACTCCGAGTGTGCTCAGCTTTATAATAGCATTTTTTCGCTCTTTTATATTTGCAATTATTATTATGCCACCACTAATTATTGCGAAGATACAATCAGACCCTCACGTATTCGGTCGAATTTATCCAAATAACCCTATTTCTTCGTACAGCACACCCCATATAACTTCCTCCTTTTACATAAACTGGCAATAACTAATAAAAAGCATCAATTTTCTCAGCTGAGTGGGACCTATACTCTCTTTTAATATTCTATCTCCGTGGGCCCTCTGACAGCGTGACCATTCCCTTCAGATGCCCAAACGGGACAGGATCCATGGCCATATAATGATTATTTATAATGTAAGAACGATAAATTAAAGTATTTGTAAAGTTTTTCTTTTCTAGATTTGGCGAATGGTTTTCGTTAATAGAAGTTGTTAAATAACTTAAATTATTAGTTACGAAATCGAAATCTCCAAACGCTTTCTTGTAACTAAACGAAATCTCCTGACGCTTTCTTGTAAATCTCTCTCTCTCTCTTCTTTTTTTTTTTTCGTTTACATGCAATATATAAAATCGAGATCGAGAGAAAGAAGTACAAGACAAAACAGTCACGAGTTGCAAAAACTCTCAGTTTGTGATTCGTCACATAACTAAGGTGATTCTTTTTTACAAATAGCAAACAATGAAAGATATTGTACGTCGAATAATATTAACTGGTAGAAAATTTGAATATATCTTATAATATATATACATGACTATTTTTGAGATTGTATATGGTACCATATATTATACATAAAATTTGGATAGGCATATACATAGCTTATAATATATATATATATATGCACATGAAGGGTTAAATGTACTATTTTTTACACTCATGATATTTCATTATTTTTATCACGTAAATTCTACAGTCCAATTTAATATTTTAATAACATAACTATCAAGTATTAGGCATTAAGATCGAGATTGTAAAAAAAAAATACAATTAGCATTTTTTTACATTTATATGTGCATGTATTTTGAGATTGTATACGGTACCATAACACACTAATTAACACAGTGTGAGCCACTGGCGACAGCATTAGCAATTTCCCGTATATTTTTATAAATGTTGGTCCTTTTTCTGATTGTACCAGTTAATATTCCGCACATAACTTTAGGATATACATGCATACGTATACTCACACACATACATATACATAAATATATCAGTTTCTATATATCTGAACTTTCATTCCCATTTTTTTGAGTTAATTTACAAACAACTTTTGGCATGGTATTTTGTTAGGGGGACTTCTATGGTACGGTATAGAGTTTTAGGCTTATTGATATGATTCAGTATATGGAATATGGGGCTTATGATTTGAAGTTTTCGGATGAGATTTGATGGGTTGTATAGGATAACTATGGACTCTCCCACACTTGATTTTTTTTTCTCTCTTCTTCCCCTTCTTTGCGATGCTCTCCTATTCCTTCGTTAACATTCAGTTCTTAATTTCTCACGGACCTGGAACTCTTTTATCTTTCTTTTTGGCCACTGCATGCAGAAATCTAGGAAAGGCCATAAAATATGGTTGTCGGCAATCTGATTCCATGGGTGAGGAGTTAAGGAACGAAGAAGAAGATTTGGGGGAGGAAAATTTGAAAAAAAAAGTTATAGAGGAAGAAATGAATTAAATTAAAGCAGACTGTTTATGTGTACTGAACCATATCAGTTATGCCTAAAACTCTATACCGTACCATAGAAGTCCCCTTTTGTTTGATTCGTCTATAAACACCAAGACCCTGCCTTTCGTTCCTGCTCCACCTTATGTTTTACCTACTCTCTAGTACTGTCACCGAGTCACATACCAAAACCGCCACGAAAAAAGTTTCAATTTCAGCTTAAAAAATCAGAAGAAGCGAAAAAGAACCCAAACCCAGATACCAAAAACCCCTTAAACCCCCAGAAATGGCTCCGGCGACAATGGCGGAGATGTGGACCACAATGGGTTCCACCATGGCCAGCTTCATGTTCGTCTGGGCAATCATCCGCCAGTACTGTCCGTACGAAATCCGCTGGTTCCTCGAGAAGTACACCCACCGCTTCATGGGCTACTTCTACCCTTACATCCGAATCTCCTTACACGAGTTCGCCGGCGACCGCCTCAAGCGGAGCGAGGCCTACTCCGCCATTGAAGCCTACTTGAGCTCCAGCACCAGCAAAAGCGCCGAGAGGCTCAAGGCCGAGATGAGAAAAGACAGTGCAAAACCTCGTCCTGAGTATGGACGAGTTCATGGGGGCAAAAGTCTGGTGGGTCTTGACCAAATCGGTCTCTCCTACGAGGACAATGTCGATGTCGTACTACCCAGAACAGGAGAGGCGCTTTTACAAGCTGAGCTTCCATAAAAGGTACAGAGACGTTATTACTGATGTGTATTTGGAGCATGTAATTAGAGAAGGGAAAGAGATTAGAATCAGAAATAGGCAGAGGAAGCTTTATACTAATAGCCCTGGTTATAAGTGGCCCAGCTATAAGCAAACCATGTGGAGCCATATTGTGTTTGAGCACCCTGCTACATTTGAGACCATGGCATTGGAGCCTAATAAGAAGAAGGAGATTATTGAGGATTTGTTGACTTTTAGTCAGAGCAAAGATTTCTATGCGAGGATTGGTAAGGCTTGGAAAAGAGGGTACTTGCTATATGGTCCTCCTGGGACAGGGAAGTCTACTATGATTGCTGCTATGGCCAATTTGTTGAGTTATGATGTTTATGATCTTGAGTTGACTGCCGTGAAGGACAACACCGAGCTTAGGAAGCTTTTGATTGAGACTATTAGTAAGTCTATAATTGTTTGTGATTGAGGATATTGATTGTTCTCTTGATCTAACTGGTCAGAGGAAGAAGAAAGGTGAGAAGAGTTCAGGGGAGTTGGATGAGGGCAAATTGGGGAGTAAGGAAAGAAAGGAAGCAAAGGAAGAGGGGAATAACAATGGTGGTGGTAATAATAGTAAGGTTACTCTTTCGGGACTTTTGAACTTCATTGATGGGCTTTGGTCAGCTTGTGGTGGTGAGAGGTTGATTGTTTCCACTACTAATTATGTGGAGAAGTTGGATCCTGCTTTGATAAGGAGGGGCAGAATGGACAAGCACATTGAGCTTTCTTATTGTAGCTTCGAAGGGTTCAAAGTTCTTGCTAAGAACTATTTAAGACTCGAAAACCAACAAATGTTTGATAAAATGAGAGTTTGATTGGGGAAACTAAGATTACTCCAGCTGATGTTGCTGAGAATCTCATGCCGAAATCGTCACTTGATGATCCGGAGAAATGTCTATGTAACTTGATTCAAGCGCTTGAGGAAGCCAAGGAAGAAGCCGAAATTGCGGCAGCAGCAGAAGAAGCTAAGAAGAGAGATGAGGACTCAAAGGAGATTGAAGCAATCAAGGAAGAAGAGGCAGAAACAGTTGCAGGGCAATAAAGACATTGAAAAACCAGAGTGAGACTAAGGATCAATGGCTTGTTTTGGGTATAGGAATAGTCTTTTGTCAATGGCTTGTTTTGGGTATAGGAATAGTCTTTTGCTTAAGAGAATTTTCTTAGAGCTGGTTTATGGTTGCTGTGGTTGAGTTGATGAAACGGATCTATTTTTCATTTTTAATGTCCTATTAATAGAATAGAATAACACCATTGAGCAACGATTTGGAGGAAAACCGTGCTGTCGTAGTCTTTTTTAATACTATTCCTATGTCTTTATATTAGAAAATTGAAGATAGTATTTTTGAATCCTTTTCTTGATACAGATTTTATCAAACATATGTTTCGCTATCCAGGCCAAAAAAAGTCTAAATTAACTTGAAGAGTAATGTGTAAAAGAAATTGGATTAGTTTGACATGTTGCAACTTCTTTAGAAACATTTGTGATACTTTATCGAACTGATCCTTTTCCTAGGAAGGGGTACTACTACATAGTAATTAGTATGTTTTTCTTTTTCTTTTAAACAAAATAAATTAATTAAAGGGTCTTCTCTCACTAGTTCTGAATCTTGCAATTTGATCCTCGAACTAAATTTTTTTCCATAAATTTTGGGCTAATTTGCTTAAAAATCTTCAGTACCAGTTTATCAAAATATCCCATTGTTGTAACTTGTTTGTACTATTCATCATGGAGTAGATAGGACTAAATTGTAAAAGTCTACAAAACTGAAGACTGAAGAAAGTCCATTATCATTAAAGAGGATTGTCGTTAATTACTCTTCTTAGAAAGAAAATAAGAGAAAAGAGAACCAAATTACCCTTCTTAGAAAAGAAAAAGAAAGAAAAAGCGGAAAAGAACCTTTTCATGACATAAAATACTAAGACTCGTTTAGCCGTTTTCCAAGGCAGATAGTTATTAAATATCACCGGCGTGATGAAGAGTCTTATCTTATTAATTCAATGAAATTACTCTTTGTATTGCATGACATAAGAAGACAGTATATAAGTTTGAAGTGGATAAGAATGATTCTCAAAGGTGATTCAATACAAATTGCATTCTAATATAAGATCGTTGGAGGGACACATAATAAAGCAGCTATTTTTTTAAAGTGTGAATCCACTATAATAAGTTGCATGGTCAAAATCAATTAAACTAAAATAAGAAGTATTTCGGAAAGAAGAATTTCTTCTAGTCTTCTGAATGTACTTTGCAAAAAATAAAAGAAGAAACAAATGGGGTAGGAAATGGTCTCACGTGGGCAACTTTGATTTAGTGCTGTATGATTTGTTTTCTTGTTTCATTAGGGAGAAAGTGACCAACTCATCCTTATCAGAAAAGTTTTGTACGGACATGTTGACCATTTTCCACTTATTATCAAGTGTGCCGTGTGTGCAGCATTATTAGTATTGTAATTTATATAATTCCATATACAGAGTTTAAACTAAACTGGATCTATATACTCTGCGCATGCTATGACATAATATGATTATGCAAGTCTGAAGCTTATTTCTAGAACTCCCCTAATCTTAGATTAATACGATAGATATACTTAGGAAGCAAGTAAAAATGTGTGCAAACAGATAGGTAAAAAGAGTTTTCAAGATATTTGTATAGGTACCACAACTTAAAGTCGGTTTTTGGAGTCCACCTACCTCCATATGATTATTTCCTATCGCTTAAAGTGCCATATACAAGCTATGCAGAAAGTAATATCAAATATATGCTTTAGAGTCTAGAATATAAAAGTTTTCAGTTTCTTAAACCTTTGTAAGTACTGAAATTGAGATATGCAGAAAGTAATGAAGTACATGCTTACAGCATTATATTCTTGAACTTCTTAGACCTCTGTAACCTCTGATATTGGGCTAGGCCATGGAGGATACTCGATGACGAATGGTTCCACGAATGCCATGTATTGATCGATGCTGTTCTGTGATAAATGTGGACCTGAAAGCTTGGCTACTCTTTTGCTTGAGGGTTGCGCAAATTTATACTTATGTATCTCATTGTTGCACAGAATGAATACTACTTCTCCGTCCGAAGGATCAAATCCGGCTACAAGCAGGTTGCTGTTTCCTGCCGGTTCAAACCTCAAATTCTGGCAATTGATCATATCCCAAGTCATCTCCTCCGCAGCACTGTTACCCGCCCAAATCCGTAACTCCCATGTCTGATTCACCTTGACCAATTGCGACAGCCGAAGCTTCCCTTTTACGAGTCCGTACGAGACCTTGGTTCTTGACCGTTTCCATCCATCACCGAAGTTGCCTGGAAGCTTCAAAAAACTACAGCGTTTCCTCTCAATTCCATTACCATCAAGACGCACATCCAGAGACAGATTAAAGATGCCAATACCAGTCACTCGATCATACCCCTCATGATTCCCATGGAGCAAACTGTAGAGCACACCATTTCCTGATGTCAAATTTGACATTTGAAAAAAAGGCGCCCCTGGCGGAACTTGCCAGTTTAGTCTCTTCCACTCTAATGACTCGGAACAGAATATAACCCCTTCCAACACCCTATCCTCCCCCACTTGAGTCAAGATTTTTATTATAACAACGACTTTATAACTGAGCTCCGCGTCATCATTTACTTCACATACTAAACCGCAAGAACGGTCAGCATCACGGTAGATCTCGACGAAAGCAGGCGTGTAAGGCAGACGCAAGATTTTTCTCGTAAGCGGGTTAAAGATGGCATACCGATTCTTGCCGAGTGATAGTAAAAGAACATCTCTGCATGTAGCCATAATTTTCGCAGTTGAAGGCAAACTGTCCAGAACGTAAGATGATGATGATGATGATGATGATGATGATGATGATGATGATGATGATGATGGTAGCGAGGGTTTGCGAAGGTTCTTGAATTTCTTTGACACAATCTCGGCGACTTGCTTATGCGTGTAGGGTCTCAATGTCGAAAGGATCGAATAAGGGTGGTGTAGAGGACGATGATGATTGTGAAATTGAACGTACCTCCGTGAGAAGTTAGGATTTCCAATCCGGAGTTTCCATCGCTTGCACACGGTGCTGCAATGGATCAGAAACCTTCTATGTGGGAGACGGAGAAGAACCTCTTCCCATTCATCTTCTGGTAGCCCAGGCCTCGAGTCCGACGCTTCGCTTTTTGCTACCTTTTTCGCAATCGCCATCGCCATTGCCATTTCCCTTCGTTCTTTCTTGTTCTGCAAGACTGGTCGTTATGTTTTGAATCAAAGTTTTGGGCGGATAAGGAGGTCAATGGTAATAGTGATGGTGTGATCTGGTCTTGTATTATTATATACCCCGTAGAAATGTTGTGATTGGTCCTTAGTGAAAATGGGGCCCACAGTGAGTGGATATATTGTACGGAAACTAACAGGGCTGTTGTGTTAAAAGGGTCTTAAATTTATTAGGGAAAAATCATAAATACCCGTTTTTAAGACCATATTTTCATAAATACCCGTTTTTTATCTTTATTTCATAAATACCCGTTTTTATACCTTTTTTGGAGAAATGTAGACCACCATTGTTTTACACATGAAATGTAGACCACGGTCTATATTTCATATATTAAATGTATACCGCGGTCCACATTTCGTGAATAAAACTTAAACTCAAAATTGACACACATTTTGAAATGTGTACCGTTCATATTTTACACATGAAATGTGTACCTCACGGATAAAATTTACATTATAAATGTGGACCACTCATATTTTTCATATGAAATGTGGACCGTAAAAACGGGTATTTTTGGAAGAAGTTTTAAAAACGGGTATGTTTGAAAGAAGTTTTAAAAAACGGGTATTAGGTGTAATTTTCACAATTTATTACTGGCGCTACTAGTCGATTTTGTTTTCCCATTGAAGCCCAGTTTGGTTGGTGGTGCTTTTTCAATTTTTGGTCTAAATGCGTTTGGTAAAAACCCAGATAACTGACAATTTCTCCCAAAGCCACGGTTAAAAGCTCAAGTTAGCCCACTAGATTCCGATTTTGGATTGATCTCTCTCTAGAGACCCAAATGGCAATTGGGCATAGCAGCTAAATTCATAGGGCCAGGCAAATCGTAAATGGAACCCAATCGGATTCGGGCTCCTTTAGATTTTTCTAATGAATATTAGCAATTGCATATGTTTGGTATAAGATCTGTGGTGCTGGAAAATGACAATTATTGGATATTGATCGCATTTTAGTTTATGAAGTGTGAAAGTTATACCGGACCATATACTATTATATGACTTACTAGAGTTACAAAGTACTGGACACTAACGGTAGTTCTTAACATTTCTCTTTCGCAAGTGCTCCTTATTATACCATATGGCGACTTATAATGGATTCTGAGAGGTAACAGTGCTTTAAACCTGTAATATTTGTGTATATGTTGACTTTTTTTAATCATTGACTCGTGATTGACTTCATCTGCCAATAGACTTGCTCTATTTTGTTATTATTTACTCTTTTATTTTTATTTTTATTGCTTGGAAGGGGAAGACTTGATGGTAGTTGACTTGCTTGGAGCTAGAAAAATTAGTAAAATTAGTAAAATACCAAATATACTTGTCTTTTATTTTTATTTCTTTTATTTTTTTGGCTTATATTTCTAATAATATGACACCCCTATGACGACTTTGACGTTAAGAAAAGAAAAAGTGAGACTAAAAACCGGATAAAGAAGGCACCACCAATTAGTAGGAAGTTTCTTATCTCTGCTTCTGGATCGAATTATGTGAAGAGGTGAAAAATTAAAAATTGCTCTTAAAATAGACTAGACTACTAGTTAGCTAGAAAAATGGAACGCGTGAATTTGTCCTTTGGATTCTTTGGAAGAAGAGTATTATATGATATAATTCTTGGCAATGCCCATGTATTTTCCAGGCAGCTGCTGAAAGCCCCCTTTTTTACCAGGGTTAATGGCAAAAAAAATAGTCCCTAAATTATCCAATTTGTCATAATTTTGGCTCCGAAATTCTAATTTTAGCAATTAAGCTCCTAAATTTTCAGATTTTTGGCAAGTAAGTACAAATTGCTGCATGTTATTAAATGCTTGACAAAAAATACACGTGTGTAGTATTTAAAAATGTATTCAAAGGTAACTCAAGAAGTTAGTATAAAGAGTAATAAGCACAAAAAATTAAAACTAAAACATTAAGGACTAAATTATCATAAGTTAGATTTTATGTATAATTTAATGTTAGATACTTTATGTATAATTTAATCTTTGTCATGAACTCTTTCATACCAGATGGCAGAGGGTCTCTGCGACTCTCTCTCTCTCTCTAAATTTGTCCTAGTTGACAAAGTGGTCTTTGAAAAAGAAAATTCCAATTAAGTCTCTAAATTTATGAATGTTAGCAATTAGCTCCAAGTCATTAATTGCAATTATGTTTTTTTTAAGGAGATTAATTGCAATAAGATTTTCCAATAGGAAAAATGCGCCAATCGACAACAAATACATTTTGAATGGTGTGGTTCTACTCATAGATAAAATAGGAGTTTTATTGGATGCCACATCATTAGTGTAATTTTTTGGTGCAACTTTTTGGTGTCACAATCATTATTCTAGATTATATTGCCAATCCATAACAAATTCTAAGTAGAGATGTCAATGTGGGCCGAATTTTGTGGGCCGGTTCACATTCTGGGAAAAAAAAAAAAAAAAGAGCACGGTACCAGTCCGGCCTAGGCCCATATTATGTGGGCCTGGGCCGGCCCGTTACATATAGGAGGGGCCAGACTGGGCCTTAGTCATAGACCCATAGGCACGGCCCACATTAAGCTCACATTTAGTCCTTTTATATATAATTTTAAATATATTTTTAATTAAATTTTTAAAAAATCTTAGTTAAATATTTTCATTTATATGCTTTTAATATTATTTATTTACTAATTTTTGTTTATTTTTAATTTATTCAAATTTTAAAAGAATATAAATAGGTTTTAGGCCCATATTTAATATTTTAAAGCATAGAATAACAACGAAATTAGGCCCATATTCGGCCACATAAGCACAGTCCACTTAGGCACGGCCTACTTAGGCCCGCATAAAATGTGGGCAGACCCTGTGGGTCGGACTGGTCCATACTTTAATCGGGCTGGGCCTATGCACAGTACAAAATCCATATGAGTTTTATCAAATGTGGGCCGAACCGAACTGGACCAGTCCACTTTACATCTCTAGTTCTAGGGAAAAACATGTTAATATACTCGTTAGAAATTCAATAGTCCTTGACGTGTAAGATTAATTATCACTGTTTTGTGTGTCTTTCTTTCTTGTTTTCAAGGAGCGGTTTGCCAATTCACAATAAATTCAGAAGTCAAACATGCGAAAAACTCTTTTATGGAATTGAGCTTGAATAACTCAAATTTCTTGATAACTTTACATAGCATCGGATTGTAGAAAAAGCTAAAGTTGGTTTTTGAGAAAAACATAGGTTCCTCTTCAATAATATCACTTGAATTTCAAAAAATGTCGTGCTTAATCCTTTAGGAGAATTCTGTAGTCCCTCATTTCATTGGTTGCTAATATTTTAATTTCGGCAATTAATTCTCTGAACTTATTAGTTCTTAGAAAAAACGGTGAAATCGATATTTGTCACGAAATTGACACTTGCAAATCGCATGACATTAGAAGAAGTCTTATAAAAAAATTGAAACAAAAGAAAAATAAAATAAACAAAATGAGAACAATCGTGTTCTTGCATAATCAGCGTGTTCGTTGCAAATTGTGCCATCAACCCTATTTATTAGATAAGAATAGCTTAATCATTTCAATCAGTAAAATTTTTAATTTTGGTTTCAGTTTACTCAACCCACCTTTTAATTGTTAATTAATAATTCATACCACAATTGGGTCTTTCAATTATCATTGCTAGAGTTGGCAATCTATGCCATGGTCATGAACACATAATTTTCTTTTCCTTAAAAAATTTTAACTGTCATTGACTTACATGTTGACTTGGTTGAAGTTCTTTAGAAAAATCACAAAAACAGTCGATTAAATTAGCACCCTTTCAAAGAATAAAGGCACCTCGATCATTAGGGCATAATTAACAAAATGAAAGGAAATGACTAAAGAGGACATATTTAAAAAGATGATAATTCTTCTCCCTACTTACCTCCTTTGTTTACTCCCTAAAAAAAAAATTCCCTTCTTTTTCTTATCCTGCAAAATAGAATTAAAAAATAAAAAAAAGAAGAAACATCATAACTAGTAAGAAAACCTGAGGAGAAAATAAATACAAGAAGACAAAGTGAAATCTAAGCCTTATAGAATATCTTTGGGTTTTTTCTTTGGGTTAATCTCATTTTTGCTCATCGAACTATCACTCATGTCTTATTTTGGCACATGAACTTCAAAACGTCCCAAAAATGGCACCCGAACTTTTAATTTATTTCATTTTGGCCCTAATATTATCAAAACGTTAAATATGAAACATTGAAATTAAGAATAATCATCATCTAAGGTGGCATTTAACGGAGAAAATAAATAGTTGCTACGAAATTTGGACAAAATGTATTATCATCGTCACAAAAAAAATTAAGTATATAAGTGTAAATTTCGACTAAGAAAAAAGATTTTCGCCGTAATTTCCTCTCTTAAATTTTTTAATGTCCTCTTTAGTCGCTTCCTTTCATTTTGTAAATTATGCCCTAATGAGGTTCCTTTATTCTTTGAAAGGGTGCTGATTTAATCGTCCTTACAAAAGGACATTATTTAATTTCAAGATGATACTAGGTGTACTAAGATTGTTACCAAATTTTTAATACCAACACATGTGACATATGAGTTGTCATCATTCAATTGGTGTATTAAAACTTGCCATAAATAAATTAATCATATTCACCAATTTAATAATGCCAATTCATATGCCACATATGTTGGTATTGAAAATTTGGTACAAATTTTGGGACACCTAACATTATTCTCTATACATATGGAATCATGTATTGGTACTAAAAATTTGGTAAAAGTTTTGGTACGCATATCATTATCCATAAATATATGGAATCATGGGCAAGCTTGTTATTTTAAAAATCCGAAATTAGGGCAAAACATGAAAACTAGCATAATCAACGTAACATAGTTCTGCTATTATATTGATAATTTCTCCCTTTCTCACATCGATTATCCCTCTCAGCTTAAGTCAGGTATATTTGGAATGATAACTACTTTATTCAAGGAAAACCTTTCACAGCTTCGAAGTGGACTTGTAGCAGCCCCAAGGTTCATCGGAGATGTATTGAGTAACCTGCTTCACGCTCAAGTAGTTATCAAGTCCCCTGATGAAAGCAAAAAGAAAAATTAGATCACTGGCGGCATCAGTAATCAATTATGGCAAATCAGAATAAAGCATGGCAAAAAAGAGAGACATTAAAACTGAGTTCTCCATCAAAATTAATAGCTGTTTGGTAGAACATATCTTTCTTGAGAAATAATCGATGAGGAAATACAATGTTACTTATCAGGTCAACAATTCACTTGGGAGAAGGGAAATGATGATCATACCATTCTCCAAGTTCACGTCCAAAACCACTACGTTTGGTGCCTCCTCATGGAGCCTGAGTGAAGCATGGTTGTGAGCAATTGATCCACACTACTCCTGCTCGGAAAGCCTGCAGTTAGCAAAAACGAAGCACACAGTAAGCAACTTATACAGGAACCGGACAATGCATCGTCAGTACAAAGAAGTCTTAACACACAGAACAGGTCCAAAAACTTCTTCTCTCCAAATTTGCATGGAGGTGGTCACATCAGCAATGAGGGTTGGTTCTACGAAGAACCCTTTCTTTAGATGTTGCAATTCATAGAATAAATGGCGAACTCAAGACCTGGTCTTTTAAAATAAAAGCAAAAGAGAAAAGTACAGGCAAAGAATTTTCTATAACCCAAAAAATGAAGAAGAAGAAGAGGTTGTAAGCCAGAGATTATACCTCGGGACGAGCACCACCAGACAAAATTGTTGCTCTTTCACTCTTAGCCGTTGAGATGAACTTCAATACTTTTTCATACTGAAGCAGATGAACTGGATTTTAGATAATATGATAAATTTATTGTGCAACAGATTCTAAACTTTTGAACTAGTACATACCAAGTGATTTAAAAACTAAAGCCATAAACATTAGCAATCGAGACTGCATATGTCGTCATTGCTACAGACAAGTGAGATATTAATTGAAAAATGGAAATGAGATCTAGGCTATTTTCAACTTTATAGCAGGCTTAAAATTTGAATTCAAGAAAAGTCAGACAAAAAATATCCTCTTCAAATTAATGCAGAAATTTACTGTAATATCACACCTGTCCTCCGCTAACAACAGGACCAAGCCGGCAACCTTCATCCAGAGGATCTGAGATCATTATGTTTTTTATCCATTTTACCAGCTTGTCCAAAAATTCTGCTGCAATGCTTTCCTGCAATTATTTTTAAACATAACAAGGAAGATAAAGTAAGAAAAAGAATATATATCGTGTAAGGTTAGATAGCTGATGTATTGCTGCAAATCATGTCATAATTGCTATGTTCTGAGCATGTAGTCATTCATGCAACAATAGATGGAAAATCATGATAGAGAAGGTATAACATTTTTCTAAATACTTACACGCACTATAAGACGGGATGTTGCACTGCAGATCTGACCATTTGTCCTGAAGCAACCAAAGGCAGTCCATTCAGCAGCTGAGTGAATTACAGCATAGGAGTAAAAAGTCATTCTCATATCATGTGATTAGAGATTAGTTACCAAAAAATTTGATCAGTTTCAGATGCCAAAGTCCCTATATACATGTGTATGTCAAGCAAGTAATTATACCAACTACCATACATAAAAAGGGACAGTGTAAGCTTAAACTTATCCTTCAGAATGAACTAACCGTTGTCAAGGTCAACGTCCTCAAAGACAACAATGGGACTTTTGCCACCAAGCTCCAGTGAAAAAGGCTACCAAGAAAAGACACATTCCTTTTATATATATATATATATATAAACAGTACAAGATGAGCACAAAATTCGCAAATGTAGAAGGTCGATGGGCACAAAATTTCACAAATGTAGAAGCTCAACGATTATCTTATAATCCTTTAACATAACTTGACTAATTGAGCTGCAGCTGCCATAATCTTGCTCCCAGTGGCAGTGCTTCCAGTAAATGCAATCTGTCGAATATTTTATTAGTACCAAAGCATGAAAAAAAAAATGGAACCACTATAATAACATGGTTCAACTCTATAAAATTTCTAACAATAAAGTTACTAAGAAGACAAGCCTTATCAACATGGGGATGAGTTGCCAAAGGTGCACCAGCTTCAGGCCCTAACCCAGTCAGAATATTAAGGATACCAGAGGGAAGACCCACCTCTCGGCAAACATCAGCAAGTTCCAAACAAGCTCTGTGATAGTAAACACAGTGAAGATCAAGAAACTAGCAAAATAAAAATCAGAAGTAAGCAAATTCGTAAATGTCAATAAGGGCATACATAGGTGCCAATTCAGATGGTTTTAGAATCGCAACACATCCAGCAGCCAAAGCAGGAGCTACCTTCCATGTACCCATTAATAAAGGGTAATTCCTAATATAAAAAGTTAGCACATCAGCACCATTTCACCCTTTGCAAAGAAAATAATCTGAATCCAGTGAGGTCAAAAATCATCATGTCATATCCAACTTCTAGAACCATTTGATCTATAATAAAGAGCAAGAAGCAGCAATACCATGGTGTGATCAACCCAACAACTCCAATAGGTTCCTTAAGAACGTAACTTTTGAATGTGTCCATAGGAACAGAATGAGGAGCTTTTTGCTTCGCATCCAAACCTTCAGCAAGGTCAGCATTGTACTCAAAACACCCAGCAACATCATCCTGGATAACATGAATAACAATGAAAGGCAGCACACATCATAAGTGAAACTAATATTTTGCATAAACTCACAACATTCAAGTGTTTAACCTCCATAAAAGACCTTTTAATCTATAACTGTTATTACACAAACAGACAGGAAGAATCCAGGAAAAAAATAGTATTATCAGGAAAGAGGAACTAATTAGAACTAATGTATCAAGTTTTTTGGTACCAAGTCCCCTGCTGCTTCATCCAATGGTTTCCCACAATCAATTGCTTCACGTTTTGCTACCTCCGGTTTTCTCTCTGTTATCTGCATCAAGACACAAATACAACCACCACAAGATGAGGACATTTAACAGGATCATTCAACTTTGAGAAAAAGAAATAAAATGAAAAAATTGACATATCAACAGAAGGAACAGAATATTTTAAGTTGATTAAAAGACTGGTCCAGGTATCTTCTAGGTACACATGTAGTGATCTGTAGACTATACTATTAACCTCAATGCAGTTTCATGAAAGGAGAGGATGCAATTAAATGTTTAAATGATCGACTCTATATTATATGTGCTAGTTCAAAGATTGTAATCCGCCTGGACCAATGAATTCTTTTCAGAAAACATTAAACACACATATTTCTGCTGAATTTGAAATTCAAAATAGGCTCTTGTTTGCTCTTTTTGTGTGTGCGTTTTTTTTGTTTTTTTTTTTTTTTTTTAAGTTCCAAAATAGGGCAACAAAAGGCCCTTCCGCCGCCCTTGCAACTGTGTGTGGTTTAGTACGCAGTTGATTCATGCAGTCATGATCCAAAATTTTGTATAACTCTAAAACAAACCCTCGGATTCAATTTGGCAACACGGGTCGAAGACGCTTAATCGACTCAGTCGAATCGATTAAGTTTACCAATTTTATGGTGATAAACATAATCATTTCACGGGATATACCGTGGCAGCAATAGCACGTAGGTACGTGGCACGAACAGCCCCAGCTGCGGAAGCCCATTCTGCGCCTTTTCGTTTCTTGAAAGGGCTATTCGGGCAGCAGCCAGCTCCACATCTTTCGAAGTAGCTGCCGGAATGTCACCTAAGGCGCAATCCAGAAAAACACTTCATTCACCACATTTAATTCAAACCACAAACCCAAACAACACATTTCCTAGTCTCAATATTGAATAAAAAAAAAAAAAAAGTCTTGCTCGAAACCGCCGTTGAGTATCTAAGTTGAGTTGGTCTTCCGATCGAACAAAAGGAAATTGAATGACTTTTTCCTGTAGATTCTGTTTTATAAAATGCCTATCAACTTCAACGTGCTTAGTGCGATCACTGGACTGGGTTTAAGAGATCACAATTGCTGTTTTGTCGTCCCAAAATAATCTCTTTGGCGATTTAACTTTAATGTCACTGTATGTTTTATGTCATTTTGGGCTTATCAATTTTATTTTATTTTATTTTTTTTTATAAACGGCTTATCAAATTTGTACTGGTAAGTGTTAATTTTTTAATTCAACTTTGAGTAGTTACAGAGAAATCTTAAAAATAATTCAAAAAAAAATCTTCATCAACCATTTAAAACATGTTTTGCATACTTTTCTCTTCATAATTTTGGGTGGTTTAACCAACTATTTCGTATGCTATTTTTATGGTATGGCTGTTTATAACTTCACGGTTTGAATTCTTATCGAACATCACACCAGAAAAATTACTTAAAGAATATATGCTCTCAAGTTTTGGAAGTTAGTCGTCCAAAGCTGAATAGAAGATTGCCCTATTTTTTTTTTCCTTTTTCCATTTTTTTTTTTTTAAGGAGTATAGCTCAAAATCAACTTTTTCATGTCCTTTTTCTAGATTTTGGTTGTTAATTGAAATCTTCAGCGTGTAATGGCAATTTTTTAGGATATCCAACTAAATGCAGATTCTGTGAAGTTCTTTTATTAGCATTTAAAGATTGTCTGATAAACAGAAAGCAGATTTGAGGGTACATTTTAATTATAAATTATGGAAACAAAAAAAACAAATCACACTTTGATCAATCACTCTTCCTGAAAGGAGAGCTCTTGCTAAAAGGAGAGAGTAAAAGTAGGCTCTTTGTGTAGAAACATGATATTCCTTCTACATCGTAAAGCCCCGGTGGAAGCTCGGTCCCTGCCCATTCCTCAGCGTCGAGATGGTAAAAATAGCCTGTGGCGGAAGTTCTCCGTAACAGCAGCTTATTATTATTCTGTGATTGTTTATCGTGTTTGAGCCCTAGAGTGTAGATGTGTCTCCACCGTTTCTTGTTTGGGTCAAAGGAAATTAAGCTTAGACCGTACCTGAGCAGTAGTTTACCATTCTCCCATGGCCCTATAACTGATTTAGAACTACAAATAGTAAAAAAATCAGGACGGGGAATTGGTAGTCTTATACAGCAAGTATTAACCCATTCTTCCTTGTCATGATCTTTCATCGTCCATATGTCCAAACCCATATCTTTACGGGACCTATCAACAACTCCCAAAACTCCTCCAAGATCAACCATGTGGTAGGAAAGAATACGGCCAGAGAAAAGCGAGCGAGGCAAAGAAATCAAGCGGAATTCCTCCTTGCTTAGATGAAAAGCGACAATCTTATGCCTATTCAAGGCTTCCTCTACTGATTCACATCTTTCAGTTATAGCGACAGTAACCCAGTGAAGAAATCCACCAGCTAAAACGGCCACAGAGACTAAGGGTAAAGGACGAGGAGGAACGCAGGTTATGGGTCTCCATGACGAGACCTTCTTCCCAACCCCAAGAGTGCATATCTGAGTATTCATAGTGACAGTGGAATAGTCTTTCTTGCATTCCCCATATACATGATTTACCGGATGAAAAACGCGAACAACCTTGTACGTTCTTGTTACGCTATCAAACCCCAGTCCGTACTTACTATAGGAAGAATGGCCGTCACCAACTAATTGGAGGGTAGATTGAGCTGGAGGCGGCAACTCTATAATCTGTTGCGTCAAAGGATTAAGCAAACAGGCTAATCCTTTTCTAGCAAAGCAAACAAGCCCATGGCAACTATTATCAACATAAAACCCTTCTGATTCAACAGTCCTGGAAAAGTTATACCAGGTAAAATTTTCTGATCCAGCGAACTCGGAAAATACACGCGAACTAATTTTGAGAAAGGTGGCCGATCCGTCTGATTTCCAAATCATGCTTGGCTTTCTATGGCTGGACTCGGCAATAACCAAGAATGCAGAGTCTTCCATGCTTCCAGGCTCATATGGGATGCCGTCGTCGATAGTTCGCGACCAGAGTTTACACACACACTTAATTCGTCCAAGAGTTTTCACTGATAACTTGGAGAAAATTAGGGTAAGAATCTCAGTGGGGAGTTGATCCATAAATCCCGTTCCCGACTTTGATTTGCTCATCTTGCTCTTCTCTTCTCTTCTCTTCTCTTCTCTTCTCTTCTCTTCTCTCCAAGTAAGAAAGCAGGGACTTTTTTTTTTTTTTTGAAAAAACATCAATTATCAATTAGTTGTTCTATCGAATCAATCAATGAAAGTCTTGTGTATTTTATGCTTATGATCAAATCAACAAAAAAGTTGGAAATTTTAGAGTTAGGCAGGCAAATGGCAAAAAGCTGCTTTGATATAATCATCAGACTTTCGACGATAGATCATATACATATATTATAGATTACGGTAAGATCCACATAGATAAAAGCTGAGGGAAAAAAACAACAACAACAACAACAGTATCTATACAATTAACGAATCAAATCAGGTCAGGTGATCAATGTGTACCTATTAATATAATCAGTACGTAAAATCTCAACTAAACGAACAAAACTTCAAACAAAAGATACATAAAAGCAAATATATTAATCTTTTACTTAGAGTGAGGGATAGCATACCTTTTCTTACCAGAGTCAAATCGAGTCTGAGAAAAGGCTGGTTGCGTTGCGGCTGAGAGAGTGAGAGTGAGTGAGCCAAAGAGAGAGAAGATTAGATCTCAAAGAGAGAGAGAGAGGCTTTGCTTCGACTGTGGCCCTTGAAAGCACACAAAACGTAAGCAGACCAAAAGACCAAGTGATGATGACCTTCTTTTTTATTATTATTTGTTTTTTAATTGAATGAGACACTCTCGAGTCTTTATACAGTGGATCACTGGTGGGTAAGGGTGAAGACCGGGTCAATGGGTTGCAACTACTTGGCATCAATTCGGCCCGTTTAGGCCCATTTTTAACCCTAATGCCTAATGGGTTCTCAAGCGAGAAAATGACATGGATTAGACTAATTTGGGCCGAAATGACTTTTTTTTGTACATTTTTATAAAAATGACATTTTAAAAGAGTCAAGAACTTCTTGACTATAAAAAATATAACTCTTTAGGAATTTTTCTGGAGCAATAACTTTTTGACCATAGGTCAAAACGTTCTTGACACTCATAAAAATATCATTCTTAACAAAATGCACAAAAAGTCATTTTGACTTAAATTAGTTCTATTCATGTCATTTTCTCTTCTCTCAACCCTTCCTCCGCCCCGCACGTGCATGTCTTTTTTTTTTTTGGAAATTAATAACATAATTGTGTTCAATAAATTATTAACTATTTTTATAATTGTCCATAGCACACACATTGAAAACTTCAACACTCATACTAACAAAAAGCAATCGATGTTCACGTAATTTCTTTTGAAAGTACCTTAATATAATATACAAAAAGGCGTAGATAATTTTATAACAATAAAATATAGGAGAATTCTATTGTGGGAGGGGCAAAATTCCTCATACTTGAAAGGGCATTTTTTTAGCCCTTGGATTGAAATCGAATGGTATTTATCAACTTACTTATTCTGGTTGATCTTCATTGAAGTGATCTAAATAGAGAAATTTAGGTGAATGACCAATATTTTAAATTTGATTAAGTAGACATCCACTTTTAAAATTTTATAACTAAATATCCAGGTATATATATTTTTACACTTAGTAGATATGTTTATCTACCAATTTTAGTTAATGTACTGACATATACTAGGTATATAATTTTTATTACTTAGTATATAAAATTTTACACTTAGTATATAAGCATATATACCGGACATTTTGCTATAATATTTGACAAAAGGACATTTATTGAAATTGGACCCAAAAATTGGTCACATTTCTATAAGCCCTATCTAAATAAGCAACTTCTTTCTCTAACAAAATTGAAACATAGGATTGAAATCGATTAATTATCTTCTTCTTTGAGGGCCTTTGCTAGAATAATATTGAATTTTTTAACTAACCTCACTTGATAAAATATATCATAAATGCATTTGATTCTCTTTCAAAAATATATAGATAAATAGATAGATAAAAGCCTTTGATTCTCGTCAAAAGAAAATAATCTTAAATTTTTGCTTCAAATCCATTTGAAAAGAGTAAATATCAGGAAGGGATTTTTGTCCTTTCTTTCGAATGAGAGGACAGAAAGACCATCAAGGTGTTACGCAACAGGGAGATACCACTTGCTAAAGTACTATAGAAACACCACAAGGAAGATAAGCTTACTTGGGAACTCGAGATTGAGATGTACGAGAAGTACCATCACTTGCTTAATTTTCAGCTTAAAGTTGTATTGTGATGTCTTTGTTGTATTGTAAACCCTGGTTTGTAACTGAATTTCAGAATGAAATTTCATTGAGGAGAGGAGGGTGTATAAACTGAACATTATTAAGGGCAAAAAGGTAATTTTGCAAAAAAATTCAGAATAAAATGAAGCGGAATGAAAATTTGAAATTGGATTAAAATGAGAATTTTTTTTGAAACCATGGAATAAAAATTAAATTTTTCAGGGACATAATTGGATTGGAGAGATTTTTGAGGTAGGGGCTCAAGTGCAAAGCTGACACCCATTTAGTGTATGCCACGTGACCCCAGCCCAACTTCGCTCTCTCCTCCTTCTAGTCTTCTCTCTTACGCGCACAAAGAAGGAAAAAAAAAAAAAGGAGAACGCCATTAACGATGCCACTGGACCTTCGCATCCCTGTACCTCAGACCATCCAGATCAAACCGCCAGCCCTGGAAACAACCCTTGCTGGAATTGCAGCGCCACCAGAGCCATTAATTGCTGGCATCATCGGAAAAACTGCCAGGGAGGAAGATGACTGTCGATGAGAATTCCCGCCACTTCAGGCCATGAAATTGGTGTCTTTTGACTCCTCTCGATACTGGAATTGTCGCGATTAGTGTTTCACGACTCGATTTGACTTTAATGATTATTTGAAGTATTTTGGCCATTTTTGTAAATTAACTGTGGTATTTGTGTAATTATTTTTGGGTATGATAAGTAACATTGATAAGATTCAAGGTGATGATTGGGTGACTAGAGACATAGAAAGAGATATTTGGGTGGTGTGGATTTGAAATTTGCTTTGTGAGATAATCAGATTTGAAAAGATGGTATTGATGAAAATATTTTCAAAAAAGTGATATCCTCGTAACTTTTAAAGTTAATCTGTAATAAGTTCCATTTAAGGCTCGGAACCTCGAAACGGAGTTTCGACTTTGAATTTGGATTCAATGAGACTGAGAGAGACGAATTTTAATATATAGCATCGCTATATTTTGTAATAGCATAAATTCTGAGATGCGATATTCAGGATTCCATCATGCCAAGGGTCCCCTAACCCAAATTGGTCATATTATATATCTAACTCACCTATTTTGGATGCTAAGAATTCAGTGGTGCCATCTATTTTTCAATTTGGAGCTCCGTTGGAAAGGCGACGTTTGAAAGCAAGTGATTGAAGGCTCAGAATCGATTAGAGCCGATAATTTTCTACACAACACGACAGTACGACTCGAAAACGATAACACATTTAATATTCATGTCAGTTTCGGGTTGACATGTGTATCACTATTAATAAACAGGTGAGTTTTTGGGGTCAACCCACTTAACCTAAAAAAAAACTCATTTAATACATTTAATTAAACAGATCGTATTCACGTCAACATGACACGACACATATATGACGTGTTTAGGAATATTTTAATATTTTAATGTATTTTTAATTAATTCTAAATATTTTTACATATGTTTAGTTGAATTAATTAGCATATAATCATATTAAAATTGAATAATCGTATTAATATGGAATAACAGTGTCAAACGGGTCATAAAGATATATATGACACATTTATTAAATAGGTTACTCATGACGTATAGTGTTACACATTTATTAATCATGTCATGTTCGAATTTAGGTTTTTGATACATTTATTAATCAGGTCGTATTTGGATTGAGGTGTTATCGTGTCGTGTTATAATCGTATCAACACAAACACAACATGATAATATGAATTGCCAGCCCTAGAATCGATTTCTAACCTTTCAATCGATCGTTCAATGACACCACAAGCATCCAATAGTGTGGCATTGCTATTTTGGTGAGGTAAGGATTCTGTAATCTTTATTTTATACTGTTTTGGATAAAATTTATAATATGTTATATATTATGAAAAATGTAATTTTTGAATTATTTGAATATTGTAACAGAAATTTGATTGATATGATTTATACTGTATTGCTCTGGGACTTTTCTAAGTACAGATTATATTTTGGGTATATTGAAATAATAGTTGTTATGCTGCCCATATTTTTAGAAAACTAAAATGAATATTTTATTGAAAAACCAGATTATGGTTTGAAACTAGAATATTGCATGGTTCTTTTTGTATATCAGTTCAGATTGTACGTGTCATAGGATCACAAATGTATACTATGTTAGTATTATGGGTTTATAGGTGGCATTTCGTGCCCCACTGTCAGTGCAGAGTCCATAAACCTGTGCAGAGTTTTTTTTCTGATTATCTCCCTATTTTGGTAGGTGCAGGCAATACGGTTGCCCTTCCAAGTTTAGTAGGTGACACATGAGTGTCTCCTCTAGATATGGGTTTAGGTTTCAGGTAGGTTGTGTAATACATTTAGTACCAGCACCCTAGTTTCCATGATGAGAGGATATAAGATCATGGGTATGGTTGATTTGTGTCATGTGCGGATGAGTTGATATTAATTACATAATTATATCTTCATATATATATATATACACACGGATTACCAGTTTGGAAAATGTTATAAATAAATAAATATATATATATATATGATTTTGCAAATGTATTTTAGATTAAACTAAACACACAAATAAGGTTTAGATAGGCCAATAGTAATATGCTTGGATACTTCATAATATCATGGATATAACTGTTCAATCAAATGACCAACCACATTATGCTGAATGAATGGAGTCCTTCTAACACCTTGATGGTCTTAACCCTTGAAATAAACAAATTTATAAATGTAGAAAGTCTCACATACCTCCAAATTAGTGTTAACTAATTCATTAACTTTCTGAAACTCTACTTACTGTGGCTTCACACCATCTTAAACTGAATCACAACCTCTCTCGGGCTCGTTGGACTTAGGATCAGGCGACAAACTAGACCTATCTTCGAGTTTCACTGAAGCCCCATCAAGATTCAGACTTTCCCCATCCTTGCTTTCCCTGGACGGCCCTTCTCCTCAATCCACAGTGACCTTCTCAGTATTCACTCGAGTCTCATAATTGGACATATCAGGAGCCTCTTTCGAGGCTCCACCTCACTGTTCTGAGTCCATATTGGGGTTACGGTTAAGGTTAGGGTTAGAGGAGGTAGCAATGGTGGTGGTGGTAGAGGAACGAAGATGAGAGAGGGCTTTAGAGCAGTAAGATAAGAGGAGTTTGAAGTCTTTGAGGGAAATTTGAAGGGTTGGTGTAAGTCATCAATGAGGAACATTAAGGGTTGGCACTATTTCTATTTCTTAAGCTCTGGTTTTTCTCTCTACTAGGTTTTTCTTAGAGAAATTAGGAAAAATATGCATCAAAACATGTCTATTTTTAGAGCATATGCTAGTTTAAAAAACACCTTAAAAATATGCATAGTGACTAAAATACCCTTAAAAAATCTATGCCCCGAATTTAACTCGTTATTTCCCTTTCTTCTCTTTTCACTCTCACTCACTTTGTATCTTTTTCTTCATTCTTCCCTTACCTCCAAAGCAGTCGAGAAATCCTAGCTGACAATGATTCTCAACAAATCCCAATCGCTTTTGACTAGCATAACTCATCACATCCCTCTTTATTCTCCTCCACATAGTTATGTGTATAGTTTAAAAGAGCTTATTATCAAATTTTGAAAGATTATGAGGTAATTTATGTAATGAAAAATTATTTTGAGATTAATTTTTGTGAATTTCGATTAAAAAATCGTTATAATTGTCGCAATATTTTGATGATTTTTTATAGTTTTCGATGAAAATGGTATTCTAGATAAAATTTTGATTAAAATAGTGTATTTTTGCTAATTTTTTATGAGATTTTGATGGTATATTTTTGGCGATATTTTAATGAAAGTGTTATTTTTGACAAAATTTCGCTAAAACTAGTTTTTTCAACACTTTTCGATGTTATTTCGATAAGTGGTATTTTACTATTTTCGATAAAAGTTATATTTTGATAACTTTCTATGCAATTTCGATATAGTTTCGATGAAGTGGTATTTTCGATAAAATTTTGATAATTTTTTACAGTTTTGCAAATTATGATATAAAAATATCAAAAATTAATCCAAGTTTAATTTTTTAACACATAAATTACCTCAAACTTTTCGAAACTTTATAATAAACTATTTTAAACTATACCAACTGCATTTAAGCAAAGAAGTTTGGACAATTACTTATTTTGTTTGAGAACATGAGATAGGTTAAGAGATATATAAGATGAGATACAATTATCGAGGGTAGTTTAGACTTTTCATGTGGGTATATGCATATTTTACTAAATTTTATTGAGAGGAGTATATGCCTCAAATTAGATATGTTTAGATACATATTTTACCTAATTTCTTTTTTCTTGAGATTTCGCAGTCTTTTCCTTTTTCTTTTTTTGGCTCGAAATTTAATTTGCAGTATATGATAACAAATTTCTGGTTATATTAGTTTTTTGTCATCATGTACAATAGCATGTCAGTATGAAGTAAAAAAGAAAAAAAAATGTATGAACTACATGCCGTTTTTGAATTCTTGTATTATTTGGTTAAAATTCAAGAATAACGTCAGCAATTTAAATTACCAGGTACATGTTATCAAAATTCATAATCCTAAAATAAATAGTAATTACTAGTATGTTGCCCATATAAAGTATAAACCTTCCGTTATTCTAAATATATTACATTATGGTCTTTTAACAGAAAAATAGTCATGGACTAAGTGTATAATTGGGCATTATTTACTTTTTTTTTATGATTCATAATCGTGTTCACAGCCACAGTTACCAAACTGAATACTTTGTACATGATTCATTTCTGTTAAAATTTAATACTTCGTACAAAATTATTGCTACAATAATTGCATAAGTCTTGATATTCTACTGTATAAATTATTCTACTGTATAAATTAAATATTCAGTTTCTCTTCTTTATCATAGTTAGCAAACTGTGTGATTTGTAATGACTTATTTATGTTAAATATTTAATAGTTTGTGATAAAAGGGTCATAGTTGCAACAATTACATAATTCGAGAAATATTATTGTATAAGTTAAAAATTCAGGGCCAAAGTGATATAAGAGGTATAATTCAGGGCCACTAATGTCATTAATCCAAAAAAAAAAGTTCACCTTTCCTTTCTTATGTTGAAAAGTAAAATTTAAAAAAAAAAAAGAAGAAACAATGTAACTATTCAGATAACCCAATATGAGGAGAAAATAAATACAATAAGACAAAATGAAATCTAAACCTTGCAAATCAACGAAAAATTCAAGGGCTAATTATGCCAAAAATCTTAAATTCAGGGTCCTAATTGTCAAAAAAAAAGGTTCAGGAGATATATTGCAAATCAACAAAAAATTCATGGGCTAATCATGTAAAAAATCCTAAATTTAGGGTCCTAATTGCTAAAAAAAGATTTCAAAGATACATTGCAAATCATCGAAAAATTCAGGGACTAATCATGCCAAAAATCCTATTTATAACTAGTAACTAGTTTCTAAAAATTGGTAACCTAATAAACATTTTAAAAATAGAACTTTTCTATAAAAAAATAAAAAGTGATAATTCTAATAAAAGCACTTCTATATTTTTGTAATTTTTTTGGTTTTTTTAGGTAAAAGTATTAGAAAGCCATAATACTTTCTTCTGATAGCTTTTTCTTTTTTTTTTTTTGTTCGAAAATCCATTTCATCAGTTTGGATAGTGAGAAAACACGGGAAAAGAAAGGAAACGGGTTAGAGAAATTAGGCCAAATATGCTCCT
>JXTC01000137.1:449329-465265 GCA_002914845.1 Trema orientale | reverse complement strand
AAGATTTTCTTCTCAAATTATTTTTTCTCCTTTTTTCAGATATGAAAACGAGTTTGACGGCATGGAGGAGAAGAGATTTCGGCTTGATTAAAGAGAAGAGAGACATAATTGATTAGGGGTAAACATGACTTTTTACGTGATATATGCATATTTTACAAATTTTTATTTGGGAGATTATACGGATCAAAATATACCTACTATTATGATGCATATTTTAGCTAATTTCTCACGGGTTAGCTGGTGTCTTACAAACTAAACACCTCGTTTGAGTTCGTAAACGAAATACACAAACACTGTATGGATTCCGCTTCAGAAATCATCCTCCGATTCACTACTCGAAGACGACAGCGACATATCAGACATGAAACTCGACCGAAAATTCTGAAATTTCTTCGGGGTCAACGTCGATGGCGGAGACACCGGCGGCGATGCAGAGACCGACCCGGCCGTACGGTTCTTCGCCGCGTTCCTCTTCTGGAACCGTCTGGAGGTGTCCACGCAGACCTGGTCGACCATGTCGAGAAAATCCTTCACGATCACGAAAAGCCCAAATGGGTTTCTTCCCCCATTCTCTTTCGAGGCTCCGGCTTGGTAATAGTACTCCGTCGTCTTCTTCACCAGCTCTAGAACCCTAATTTGTTCCTCTCTCACCACCTTGATCTCCTCCTCGCACTCCTCCAAAAACCCTTTCATTTCTCTCGCGAACCAACCCTGGTCGTCGTCGCTTTGGCAAAACGACAGTCGTTTTCGGATCTCGGCGACTCGGCCGCCGAGTGAGCTGCAGACGGCGACGAAGGTGTCGTATTCGACTGTGGCCGCTCTCTTCACATTGGAAAGCTCACTACTTAGGGATTCCAACATTGGTAACCCTAGCAAAAGGTACTCCCTTTCTCTCTCTTCTGGTGTGAGATTGTCAAAATTTGGGGAATTGATGATTTGGGGTTTCTGGGTATTGATTCTTTTGCTACGTAGGGTTTCGTTAGGGTTTATTAGACTGCGCTTTCCCTCTGATCGAGCTACTTGTTCCACTACGAAGTGGAGCAGAGTGGTCTTGCCGTCGTTGCTTCTGATATCAGAGAGTTTTTTGAGAGCGTTGAGGTTGAAACCTTGGGCATTGCCTCGTGCAGTTCCGGCATTCATTCGGTTGCCGGCTTTGAGAATGGCTTCAAGGAGTTTGAGGAAGAGGCCTCGAGCTCTTAGCTCCTGGCAACCCAGTTCAAGAGTTTGGAGAGACTCCTTGAAGTGGAGGATTTCCGGGTCATAGTTTGCTCTGAATAGCATGGCATTGAATCGGGCGAATGCCGAAGGAACAGCTTTGAGGATGTGGTAGAGGAAAGATTCTGCGTCTGCTAGTCTGCTTGGGTTGCCACTGAACTGCAGGATTTTGGCTGCTTCTTCTTGGGTTGTAGAGATTTTGGTGAGCTTTTCAAGGGTGTCAGCGCCGAGTTCCTGGCCATCCATGAGGGCATCGAGAATTTCTCTGCGAGAAATAGCTAGTGATCTTAGAACAATCGCTGTGTTCTGTGACTTTCTGGGATCCAATATGAAAATTTGAGTTGGTGGGCCGGAGTTTAGTTTGCTGAAAGCTGAGAAAAGGTTGCTTCTTTCGTAGGATTGGCGGTTTGTTGTTGAGTATCCAAATAGATTTTCCATAAGTTCATCATCAAATCTAAAAACCGTACAGAAACAATCAATAAAAACACAGAGATGACTAAAAACAATTAAATTCATTTTCAAAGTTAATCGTGTTTACCTGAGTGACCCGTCATTGATTTCGTCCCAGACAGTAGAATGATCAACATCTGCCGTGACCTTGTCCCAGTGCAATGGTTTGAGTTTCGTTTGGCCAACTACGGTCGCATTTGAGCTTTCCTCTTTCATAGTTTCTGCTATGTTCTTTGTTCTCCCTTTAGGTGCCACTTGGGTTCTTCGAGATGAAATCCAACCATTTGCACTAGGCACTGGAGGTGGCAATGTAGGTCTTGGTTTCACTGGAAGAGGTGGTGGGGGTGGTGGTGACGGAGGAGGAGGAGGATATTGTGGTGGTCTTGGTGCTGTAAGACTATTATTTGTTGGATGAGATTGTGGAGGAAGCTGTGTTAATGGGGTTAGGATTTTCGGAACCTGAGGTGAAGTTTGTCTAAAGGAGGTTCGTGGACGTTGTGGTGGCAGCCTTTGTTGCGTTTGTGATACTGAAATTGGAGCTGGTGGAGTTGGATTCTGCAGAAAAGATTTCCCCATTTTATCAGAAACTATCAGATCAGACGATGGTTCATGAAGCAATGGAGCTTCCTGAGGTTTATACTTATCCCGTTTCTCTTCCTCAGCATCCACTCTCTTCTCTTCTGCTTCTTCCGCGTCTTCATCCTCTTTGTAACTCGGATTAAACACAAACTTTGGAAAATTTGTCTTAAGTTGCCCATCTTCCAGTTTGCTCATACTAACAACATCAATCCCATTTCCATGAACACTTGATTCTTTAACATTTCGGCAAGGTTGCTTCAACTCTGCATGATTCATTATAACATCTTCTCGGCGAAAGCTCCCCTTCACCATAGTCTTTGCTCGGTGGCGAGCAACGCAAAATTTGTAGTAGAAGAAGAATAAGATAGCGGTAAAAACTAGAGTGGTTGCAGCTGTGGCAGCAATGGTCCGAGCAATTGTTCTGTTATGTGGTGACATTGCTGGAAAATCTAGTCAAGTTCCTGAGAATGGTATGAAGTCCTAAAAACATATCATAGAGCTTTAGATTGGGGGGAAGAACGGACCAGAAGATGCATTAGAATGAAGCGAGAAAAACCCCTGACAAAGATAATCAAACACACAAGATCCATGAGGGAAAACGTGTTAGGAACTGAAGTTATGATTTTGTCTGCTGTGATTTCCTTTTCTGGGTGGGAGTAAATTAGTGCTACGTTGTTTTGGTGCATCTGTTTGTTGACAGTTTTCAATGGAGGTAGTTGTTATTGGTGGGTTGTTTTAAGCTTCCTGCACATTTGTCCTGTGAATTTGCTTTCATGCCCTTGTTGGAAATTTGCAACAAGTTCAGGGGAGCAGAAATCTAAATGGTAGTTTTGTCAATAAGGCATAGATATGCATGGAATATGCATAATCGGAAATTAGGTGTAGAAGTTTATTGATTATTGCCGTCCTTCCTCTATTGTAATCCACGGCAAGTGCTAGGAAATGGGGTCATTACATAATATAAATATGTACACAGGTATATATGTATCAGCCGTTCGTTGCCATTATGCATGTTGCTTTTTCTAACTTCTTTGTTAAATCCGAATAATATTAGCAAAAATAACTTTTGCTGTTATAATCTAGAACCAGCTGTTTGAGTTAGAGTTTGTTGGCTTATTAATCTTGGAATGCAGGTGAATTTACTATCGTCAGTGGCTATTGTTAATAAGGAGGATATAAATAATGAATAAGATTTACACTCTCATGATTTGGTTGTTGGATTCTAATTAAATAACAACGATTCCCAATGTCGTTTGCGTTATAAACAAGGTTCATAACAGCATATGACAATCAAAGTGAGCTTTGGTTGTGGAACCTTGACCCATGTGTAGGCTCAAATGCAACGTTCCAAACGGTCGCAATAGGTTGTAGTGATGATGAGTACAAAAGAAAACATAACAAGAACAAAGAATAAAAGATTAAGCAACGCCGGCAAAAAAAAAGACAACATAGAATGCATGTTTTGAACCCCCAAAAAAAAATAAGTAAAAAAGAGGAGCGGATTTTGAGATATTACAAGTTCATACCCATACAAGTTACAACAGTAAATATTGAGGTTACTCAATTACTCAAATGCCTCTGAACTCTGAGTTTTTGCATGTTATGCTTGGCGAAAAACTTTGGAGAGGAGACATAGATTGACACAACAAAAAAATAAATAAATAAAATTGAGGGACAATGAACTCCGATTATAGCTGATTTGGCAAACTCTTTGGCTCTGTCGTACGAAACTTACCATACCACCTGAAAATTACTTATCTATACCTCTCATGGAAAGATTACTACGTTATATCTCTTTTGTACAGCCATAACCTATTCCATTCTAGTACACCTCCGTCCAAAATCTTCAAATTTTCTACCCAATCCTCAACTATAAATTTGTAAGAAAAAGGGAAAAGGGACAATTTATTCATCTTCACTTCTCTATTCAATCAAATTTTATTTTATGAGATAGAGAGTTTCTTACTGATTTCGAGCAAATTTTGGTTTTAATAAAGTGTTTTCCTTCCCAATCTATTTATGTGTCAACTTAAATATTCAAAGTGACGAATTATAATGACAATGAAAAAAAAGAAATTGTTTCCTTTCGATGAATTATAGTGACAATGAAAATAAAGTAATTGTTTCCCTTTTTCAATTGTTTATGTGTTTACTCAAACATTTAAAACATGGATTTTGATGTAAATTCTTCACATAATTAGTAAAACCCAGAAGAAACAAATTAACTTTTTATTATTCTCTTTCCTCTCCAAAAAAACTCTCCTATAAATCGACATATCCCTATCCTTAAGCTCTAAATGTGGTAAAACATTTCATAATGTTCAAATGATGTCTCAACTAACGAACTAAAGGCAAAGGCTCAAATTTGCCGTATCTTATATCTACTTTCTTAAACAAGTTTGACCTTCTAAATGAAACATGTTGACTAGTATTTTATATATTTGTCGAAATATGACTCAACTACTTCGATTAACATTCCAGTCCAAAAAGATGATACCATTCGTAAGAACTTCAGCATTATTTTTCTGATGGGATTAATTAAGGGTGTATTAATAAGTAACTATTAATTTATTATCAACACGTCAATCCATAAAATACCAAGGAACTCATGAAGAAATTTGGGCTTCATTAACAAAACATAGTTAGCCAAAATAGCCAACAATTAAATCACTTCTTACACCCTTTGGCTTCTCGTGTAATTTTTTTTTTTTTCCTTTCTATTTGCTATGAAAGCGTCATGTCAGTATTTACATGGGCGCTTAGAAGTACATCAAAAGCAATTTCTCAATTCAAACATAAACTGTGCCTAATATTCCTACAGGTTAATCAGTGTTATGCAATCTAGGTCTCTTTAACGAACACTTGGGCGAAGAGGATGGCCAGGAAAGTGAGAAAGACTGCTGTTCGGCCGGTGGTAGATTATCCGAAACCCGTGAAGACAAAGGCGATGATGGTGACAGTGACAGTGAAGGCGATGGTGATGGTGATGATAAAGGGCCAATGTCATCTTTAAGCTTTCTCTTCTGGTTTATTCTTTTGCCACCTCCACTCTCTTTTCCTTCCCCTTTCATAAGGAAATTTGTCAAGCGTTTCACATCAGAGAGTTTTACTGGCTTCAATATGAACTCCTCAGCTCCTTCCTCTAAACATCTGTTTGATCAATTGGAGAAAATAAAGCTGTAAAGTTTTACCAAACTAGACTTGATATAGATAAAAATTGAGAATTGTGGCCTAACACTGACTAAAGAATAAAAATTCATGGATGTTTTTTAGTAAAAGCATTAGCAGTCAAATGTCAACGAATTCATCCTCAACCGTTCGAATAAAAAACGTTTGAATAATAGAAATAGCTAAATGTGAGTACTCAATTATATATAATAGTAATATTAGCAATATTTTTTAGTTCAGGAAATCGATAATGTAGGATCAACTATAAGGAATATATTCATAAAGAATGTGATATCATTTATCCGCTGATGATCTTGTTCTATAAGTTTAAGCACAACATGTGACATGTGACCACTAATTATATATAGGATTCAGGAGATCCATATCTAAAGAGATCGAGTGAATTGATAAAAATGTATTATATCGTATTGTCTGGTACTACTTGATGTGGATGTATTCATATTTACAACAACTGAGACAAGAAAAAACTGTATCTTATCAAGAATTTTGTGCAACTAGGTAAGCTCTTTCAACATGCATATCTAGATATCAGTTTTTGACAAGATATGATCACAAGAATAAATCAGATTTTGGATGAACCTGTGATATTTCATACTGGGATCCGATCAAAACTAGTGTGTGAATGCCAAATTTCCAAAATCTGAAAATAAATCAGTATACAATGGAAACAAACGATTGGTCGAAGAGATTATACCTATCAATACGAGTAAGGACGTTCTCTGAAGACATTATCACCACTGGAACCTCTCTGAAGGCAGACGATTCCTGTTCATTCATACATATAACAAATAATCAGCAAATCTTTTTTGGTAATATATGGCCAGAATGATCAGATTTTGCTATCTCTCTACCAGTTTGGATGCTGAGAAAGTGCCTTTAAAACCTTTAAAATTATATGAGTTCATCTGGTTTACACTTATATAAAGACTCGAACATCATATTCATTTTGTGTAATCTCCTATATCAAGACACAAACTCTGTTAGAGGTTCTAAGAATTTTGATAAATTATATAAGAAAAACAAACCTTGATCTTTTTGAGTAGTTCATATCCTGTCATCCCTGGCATTGAATAGTCGGTCATTATCAGATTCACCTTCAAACCCTGTAATCACCACAACCCAAGACCAAATCAGACCTCAAAACACACCGACTAGAAAGAAAATGAACGTTTTAATACTCCATTTGATTGCTGAGGAAAAGCATCTGAAGGACTAAAACTTATTTCCCCATATCATAGAAAACAATCAACCAGAGGGCCGAAGATTTTTCTTTCATTTTCATTCGTTTTCCCAGCAACCAAACAGAGTCATTATGTGATTAAAAATAAGCCACAAGCTTATTGCTTTGCTTACATCAAATCCAACTGAGCTCTTCTCGCCATCCAACCCCAGATATTGCAGAGCTCTCGTTCCACTTTCTACAGCAGTGACTACAAAATTCAAAACCAACCAGCTTCAGAAAATATTAAAAAACTTCTAAAAAAATTCAATAAATAAATCAAAGGCCAAATATTAATCAATAATAGCTCACCTTTACAAGAAGAGATCTTAAGCAATCGCTCAATGACCTTACGGTCCACAAGGCTATCATCAACAGCAAGAACATGAAGCTCCCCTGAACCAGACCCATCGGAAATGTCAACATTTTCAGGCAAACTTCGCCGGAGAATCTCACTTGCCACCGCCATTAAACCCCTCGACCGAGCTCTCTACCCTCTCAACTCAAAAGGGCAATCCTAAAACGTCGAGAAAAGAGAAACCCAGTTCCAAAAAAAAGGCTCAAAACTCGTCTCGTGTCAGAAATTCTGAACCTTCTGAAGTCTGAGCCAAATGGTTATGGAGGAATTTAATGCGATATGGGGTAATCGCCTCTCAACTCAAAAGGGTATCCCAAAATGTGGAAAGAAGAAAAACCCAGCTCCAGAAAAGGCTCAAAACTAGTCTAGTGTCTGAAATTCTGAATGGTCTGGAGTCTGAGCCAAACGGGTATGAAGGTGTTTATTATAGCGGGGTAGTTTGTTCTGTAACTTTGGTATGAAATGAGAAAATGGAGTAAAAGCTTTTTGCTTTTAAAGCAAAAGTCTCTTATTAAAAGCTGAGATTCCGAGGATCCAATATATTTGAGAGATTTTCTCTCTGTTTGCAAATCTTGCAGAGTGGATTATCCCTTCCACTTGTCTCTTGTCCTGTCAATTTATTTTTCAATATTTTATTTTATTTTATTTTATTTTATTTTCAAGTATAAGTAGTCATAGTCAGAGAAGACAAATCGTATAACGTTTGCTTTTGTGGGGTTTACATTGCTGGTTTCTCCCATGGATTTGAGAGAGAAACATTTATTATTTGACTTTGGGTTCGGTGCCAACTATGCCGTTCTTCAATTTTTTTTCCCTTTTTTTTTTATTTTGGAATCTCAATCTCACAAGGTCTCTTTTTCTCAAAAGGAAAAACCCATTTTTGTTAAAGTCAGATAATTTGTTGTCAAGATCTGAGGCAGCTCTTGTAAACTTTGATTCCCCAATAGAGCGTATATATCGGTAATATTATTATTGTGTTCGAGTTATATATTCTTTATGCTAAGAAAGGAAATGTAGCGAGCAAACTATATTCTGAAACATGCCAATGCTGACTATATGAAAAACAAGTTTGAAATAATTAAATTGAAAAACATAAAAGGTTTTAAATATTGAAAATGTACGTTTATATGTTAGAGACTATGTGTTGCCCCTTATCCTTTTCTTTGTATGTTGCTATAGATCGATGAATTAAAAAAAAGAAGGTAGACAAATAATGGTGTGGTGAACTCTTCAGAAGAAGAAACCAAATATGAGTTCCAACAACCATGCAAGATTTCCATCAACTTCAATAATGATCTTCTATTAAGTCTTGGAGAAAGAATTAGTTGATCAATCAGAAATCTTGATTTACACACATGTTCATTAAAGATACTAGCTAATTATCAAGATGGCTTTTGGTATATATATCTCGGCTTGATCACCTTGCATATATCTTAGACTTAGAGTACAGCTATCTATGATACCAACTTTAAGGGAGAAAAGTTTAATATTTAGTATAAAAATCAATATGAATCAATCCTTATCGTATTTCACATGATCTTTTTTATTTTTAGTAAATCGAGTTTAGATTATTTTAGTAGTTCTTTGTTGTTAGGCTTTTTCCATCTATGATCTCAAACTAATCAAGAAAGCTTATAACAACTTTGAGTATCTTGCGGTCCATATATATATATATATATATCTTTTTAACGGTGGCTTTACAACTCAAAAGGCATTATGTCCTAATTGCCACTTAGGAGAGGATCTTGAATTTTGTTGCTTCAAAATCGTGGGCCGGTAATTTTTTACATAACTCAATGATCCATTTAATTAATCTGTTAATTTCGGATTGTAATATGTATAATAAATGAGTATATTTCGAGTCAACCTGCTTAATCCGAAAAATAACTAATGTAACTCATTTAATTAAATGGGTCGTTTTTCTGTCGTGTTAATATGACACATTTATTGATATTTTAATGTTGTAAATATGATTTTGTTTAGAATAAACATATTTACATGCGTAAAATTGAATTAATTATTGCATAATTGTATTAAATTAGAGTTTTTATGTCAATTTTTAATAATCGTGTCAAACAAATCATAATATGATACATGACATGTTTATTAAACGGGTTACGCGTATCATATCGTGTTACACGTGTATTACGCGTATCATGTCGTGTTACACGTTTAAGCTTTTGACACGTTTATTAATCGTGTCGTATTGGAGTTGAGGTGTTATTGTGTTGTATAGTAATCGTGTCGATCCAAACACGATATGATAATACGAATTGTCTGCCTTACCCAAAAGAAAAAACCAACCGTTGTTAACAATAACTGAATTAATTGGTCCAAAGTGCAGAACCAACTATTAAGAGTAGCGTATCAAAAAACCACCTAACTTGTGTTGCTTCAAAATCATCCTAGACGAGAAGATCAACTTTCGTTCACAATTATCTAATTAATTATTAGTCCAAAGTGCATACCCAACTATTGAGAGTATAGCATATCAAAGAAACCACCTAACTTGCATATCAAAGAAACCACCTAACACAAGTTAGGTGGTAAGACACCAATTTAGCTATTCCGAGTTATTTCGTCAAAATAGCTAGATTAATATGAGCTTACCGTGTAACACAGGATATTTATTTAGTTTTTAGTTAGTACTAAACTTAATTGTCCGGAAGTACATAAATTATAAATATTAAGAGTATAGCACATTTAAGAACAACCTAACTTGTACAAGCTCGAAGCTGATACGGCTATATTTCAAGTTATCTCATCAGAGTAGCTAGATTAATATGAGCAATATCATATAACAAACGATTTTTATCTAGTGCTTGGTAAGTACTAAACTTAATTGGTCCAAAGTGCATTAACTAACTATTGAGAGCAGCATATGGAAGAAAGCACATAACTAGACAAACTTGAAGATGATATTGTTCTATTTCAAGTTATCAAATCAAAGTAGCTAGACAATACCAGCATATCATATACCACGTGAATTCGTCTAGTGTTTCGTACCAAACTTAATTGGTACATATAAAAGTATTATCAAATTGTGTAGACTGATTACTGGAGATTGTGGTCATTCACTATTATACAATAGAACCTGTGAAAATGAGAACTATTGAAAATGCTAGCTTCCGAAAATCACAAGAATTAAAAGAGCAAATTATTGCTCTAAATCCTTTAAAATTCAAGGACACTTTCTTCCCAATAACACCGAAGCCAAATAACAAAGACCCTCTTCTACCACTAGCTCCAGCAGCCCATACCATCTATATATTGGAATTTGGAAAAGAATACTTTGACCAAAGGTCAAAACCAACCGTGTAAGTCAAACAAAATATCACCATGACATCCCTATATTTACACAGAAACGAAAACTACAATACATTACATGGTTTCTAGCTTTGTCTTTTGGGTCATTCAGATTTGAGTCTCCTTTTTGTGGGAACTAGGAAGATTGAAACACAACCAAATATACACACATAGTCAGTATCACTCAGTCCCCCTAGATAAAAGTGCCCTTTTGGAAACAAATAAATCAATCAATAAATAACAAGAAAAATTAAAATATATATTTACACGTGTATATATACATATATAGAAAATAGTGCCTGCATCAGCAACGGCGGCGGCGGCGTCAAAAGAGGAAGGCCAGGCCACCAGACCACCACGGAGGAGGAGGACTGGAGGAGGGGGTGAGCCTAAGCTGAAGTGAATAAAAGAGTCACTTGTTAGTTAGTCACTTCAATCAAACTTACCAAAAATATAAATGCTTTCTCCGTACGGACACACACAATATCTTTGGATGATACGATAGTACACCAAGTGGGGCCCACTAATGACTATTTTCTCACTGTCCAAACAGGAAACAAAAGATATTGTACGTAGGATCTTCTTTTATATTTTTCTTGTCCTTTCTTTCTCGTCTCTATTTATATATATCTCTCTCTATAGTTTCCTCCATTTGCGTGAACAGTCAGGATCTTTAAATGTGCTTTCTTTCACCTAGTTAATTTATTAATTAATATGTTTTCAAAAAAAATAAAATTATTAATTAATATGTGCCTTACAGTACCACAGATCCATTTTGACAGCCACAACTTTGATAGTTGATACGCTTTTTTTTTTTTTTTTTTTGGGAGTTTGCGTTACTGTTTTCCTTTTTACGATCGGATTTGATTTGCTTGGATTCCTTGATTTTCCTTTTGTTTTTCTTGGGAAAAATGTGATTTTTTTGTTGTTGGAAGATCCTTTTTTATTATATTTAACAAAATTAATTACAAACGGTTCAACTAAATATTTCAAACAATTAAGTTAAATTTGGTCACTGAGTACACACAAGTTGAATCAACAAAAATGGAAAAATGTTAATGACACTTTTACTCAAACATAATCAAAATGAGGAAAAATGAATTGTAATAAAATAGATAAGAATGAGAATCACGGTTATTATTACATTGTATATTTAAAATAACAGAGAAAAGCTATCGTAACCGTAAAAATCACATGAAAATGATGGAAATGCTCTAAATTACAACAAATATATACATTCTTCCTACCATTAGAGATAAACTATCTAATTCTTAGCGGTAAAATTGTCATTTAGGATTTTAATAATAAAAATAAGAAAAAAAAATCATTACTGGTATTTCCCAACATAAGCTCTATAAAGCTTTTCTATTCTAGAACTTTAATAAACACCTCTTCATGAATCATTATCCTATAATTGATTCTCATTGAAGTTTAGAAAAGAATGCGATAATCAATTTGTGTGCAGCAAAATAGGTGGACAAATTATTTCATCGTCTCTTGTCTCATTATCAAAGGAGATTTTTTTTCCTTGTCTTTCTAATAATTTGTATTAGCTTGTACACCAAATTTTTACTTAATATTGCTTATCTGGGGATTTTTATTATGAAATTAAATTTTATACATAAATTGGTGAAATAGGATTCGAACAATCTCCTTTCCCACATACTCAAACACACTCTTTAACATCCTAGACCAATTGACTCACACATACTCAAACACACTCTTTAACATCCTAGACCAATTGACTCAATTGGCTTTTACACCAAATGTTTACTTATTTGAACTAAAATGTTTTACAGTGTACTAATGGGTTGATGAAATTAAAAAAATAAAAATAAAAATAAAGCTTTGATTATGGTGAAAATTGGTCGGTGTTGGGAACGAATATAACCAAACCGAACTTTATGTTTTGCCAAAAATTGAAACCAAAACTAATCATGACAAGGATTGTAGCTAACCGAAATTGAACAATCGTTTGTTTTTAATTATTTTTTTAAGTTTATGCATGTGTTGATTTTTTTTTCCTTATTTTTGGTTAGTTATTTGTCCATTTTCAATTGATCTTTTCGAATTCAATAGGCTTTTCCTAACTCTTTTTATTTCCAACGTCCTAAAATGCCAAAATCAAAATTGACCAAAACACAGGCTATGTTTGGAAGGGAAAAGAAACACATCACTTAAGGGAGGAAGGTAGAGATAAAAATAGGACTGTTCTCTTATAATGCTTGGTATGAGAGCAATGATAGAATCCATTCAACTATAAAATGATTAAAACTTGATCTAAACTGATATTCTAAATCCACAATCTAATATATTGCCTCCTAAAGTTTTCCCACCGAATAACAACTATTCCCAAAATCCAGTGACCAATTCTCACATGATTCACATCCCTTCTTTTACTTCCAACTTTTTTCTCCAGCTAGACACACCTCTTGTGATGTATCAATGCTAACAAAGCATAAACCCGTTGGCTAAACAACGGTCGGTCCATTTATGATTTTTTTATATGAACAATATTGTTCATCCCACCTTGGATAAAAATGCTATTCATATGTTACATTTTATTGGTAAGAGAGTAGTTAATTATAGTTATAAACTAATCTAGTAAAACTCATTATCCTTAAATTCTCAAAATAATTAGCAATAAATAATTGACATTTGATTTTTTTTTTTTTTTTCAATCTCAATTGGTATGGAAAGCTTTTTCCTTTCCTTTTCAATAACCCCTAGTTTTGCCAAGTCACCATACGAGTTGCAAAACCAAGACATTCCACGAAGGAGCATATAAGACTGCATGCGAAAGTTTGTACGAGGCTCCGCGAACTTACGTGGTAGACGTAGTCCTCTCTTTACTTGACTCGTAAAAGGAACTCACCAAGAATGCACATTATTTGACCAGTTATTATTTGGATGAAGTTTCTTTATATTAGCTGTAACCGGGGAAACAAAGAAGGGAATTCCATAAATAAATATTAAAATCTAAAACTATTATATTCCTAGAATTGACCAACTAGTCAAGATTAAAAATTTACTAGGAAAAAGGGAAATCCATAATGATCGATCTGATATGATATGATACTATTTGACTACTTTTTCTCAACAGTCCAATTACTGTCCAAATCTGTGTTCCAATCACAAACGGTGGTCAAAAGGGAAACATTTCCATATCTGTTTTTATGTGTTTAGCTCTGCTCTGCCCTGCTCTGAAGCGCTCTGCTCTGCCCTGCTCTGAAGCAAACCTAAATGGCCCAATTGTTACTGCTTGAGACTTGAGGTATCTGTATCCTATTGGCATGTGACTTGAATATTTGCATAGTAATAGAGATCCTTGCTTTAAGAAGACAACAAGTAGTGCCTTATTTGATTTTATTGGTTAGTTCAATATGTGAATCATGAACATTTGTATGACACAGTCTTTTTCTTATTGGGTCAATTGATTAGTTGGATTAGATCTTCTCATGCTTTGAAAGGAATTGCAATTACAATTTGGTACATGCGCAGCCCAAGAATTTTTTATCATGATCATCTTTCATGGGCTACAGATGTAGTGGAATTAGAAAGGGAAAAAAAAGTTTAAATAGTGAGTACTAATTTTGTCTATCATCATTATTCATTAGCATGTTTGAATTGAGATGAAGACTTGTATTTTAATGTAACACTTTTGATATCCAAACTGCAATCACGCGAAGTGTGGACTATGAAGTGTTATTAGCCATAATATATGATAACTAACGTGCATCAACATAGGGAATAATAGGGTGAGTAAGAGAGCCTGATGAATGGAACAAAATCGAATTATCTGATCGATCGTGAATTTGAATAAATCGAGAAAAAACAAACTTATTTAGTTTGCTCAGATGTAGTTGACAAACCAATCTAAAAGAAAAAACGGTAAACAAAAAATATACTTATGATTATTTAAGACGTATTAAATATATTTGTAATTACTTTTATTTATTTTAAAAAAACATATTTCTCAATATTAATAAAATAAAAAACTTCAACGAACACTCTAGTTTCTAGTCTCTCTCGCTATTAGATTAATGTGCTTCTCAATTGTGAACTGAATATGTTGAATAAACTCGATCAACATGATCGGAGATAACTAAAAATCGAATAAATTGAAATAAGTAATCAATCCAAATTAAAAGTAGATTTAGAAATATATATACACTTTTTTTCTGTCCGAACTATAGGTAGAATGTCTCAATATACTTCATGAATTATTAAAAATTTCAACTCCGGCTCCTGAATTACTAAACTATCTCCAGAATTACTATATTATAACTCTATTAGGCAAACATACATAAAATTGCACATGATACTTTATTGATTTTTTTTTTTTTTGTTTTAAAGGAGATACTTTATCGAATTTAGTCCCAAATACTTATATGGTTTTCGAAAAATACTATAACACTTGTCATTTTTGCTTGTTTGCTTGATAAGAAAACACTATAAATTTAAGGAAAAACATGCAGTATTTTCTCAAAGTCTTTTTATTTCTTTCTCTATTTTTTCCAGAAAGTTGAACAGGCTTTTTTAATAAAAAAAAATTAAATAAATTAAGAGTTAGACCCTAATTAAATTTAGTCTATTCCTCTAAAAAAGAGAAATTGACGTAGATAGTTCATATTTGAGGCAAATGGACTTTTTTAGTTCACTTTTTCATAATAACTTTTGTAGTTCAAAATAATGACTTTTTTAGTTGCTTTTGGAGAGAGAAAAAATAGTCATTCTGAAATTGCCCTTCTGTTATTTTTCGCTTTGTTACTAATAGTCACAATTTGTGACTGATTTTTGTTGAACAGCTTGTTTTAAATCGTTACAAAGATTGTGAGTTTTTCTTACTGGTAGGCACAATCTGTGACTAATTTTTCTCTTTGAAGTCATAATTTTGTGACTGATAGTCACAACTTTTACGAAGCCTTTTTCATATATATTTTAAATTATTATATTACTCACAATTTTTAAACTGATAGTCACAATGTTGTGATTGGTGGTCATAATTTGTTTTACATCGTTACGAAGATTGTGAGTTTTTGTTACTGTTAGACACAATTTGTGACTGATTTTTCGCTTTGAAGTCATAATTTTGTGACTGATGATCACAACTTTTATGACGCATTTTCCAGGTATATTTTAAATTATTATATTACTTACAATTTTGAAACTAGTAGTCACAACGTTGTGATTGGTGGTCACAATTTGTTTTACGTTATTACGAATAATTAAGACAACTTATATTTTAGTATAACTAAAAGTCACACGTTTGTAACAGATAGAAAAGATAGAGAATCTACCACTTTATTCATTTTGATTTGTTTAGTCATAATTAGTCACACAATTAATGTTCTGCCAAATATTATTCAATACCATTGTATTTATTAATAGTTATCATATAATTATTGACAGTCATAAAATTTGTGACAGTTCAGGAATTTAAACTTTTTATATCATTATTCACATGATCTATAGTTTCAAGTCATATAATTTGTGATGATCTAATATACAAAAACTTGCCATTATCACAAATAAATCCACTACACACAAAACACACAAAAATCAGTTCTAAAATTTATTAGTCACAAATTTAATCTAAAATCATTTCAAAAATATACAA
>JXTC01000137.1:426681-449239 GCA_002914845.1 Trema orientale | reverse complement strand
AGTCATAAAATTTGTGACAGTTCGGGAATTTAAACTTTTTACATCATTATTCACATGATCTATAATTTCAAGTCATATAATTTGTGATGATCCAACACATAAAAACTTGCCATTGTCACAAATAAATCCACTACACACAAAACACACAAAAATCAGTTCTAAAATTTATTAGTTACAAATTTAATCTAAAATTATTTCAAAAATATACAACATTACATCTTCTTTACTAAAAAAACTATGATTATCACAAATCAAACAAAAACACACACAATATTCACCTTCTTTCATGTACATGTCATGGGACATATGCCTGTAACAAGCGCCTTAGTACACACATTCTCCTCAACTAGAGGATTTTCCTGGGCAGCCTAGCCTCTCTTTTGTTAGCTTTCTAATAATCAATCTATTCTTCACAAGCTTCCTAACATTTTTCCCTGCAAATGGTTGCCAAAACGTTATACTTCATAGTCCTAGAGACTGAAACAGCAATATAAGTAAGGCTTCAAAAGTTAAGAATAAAAAAGAGTCAATTGCTAAATACTTGTGCCAAAAATAAAATATCTCAACTAAATTGCTTCTACAATCAATTAAGGTTAAGGCCTCAAAACTCTCTAACTTGACCAATTCGAGCATATAATACCAGAATAGCAATGAATATCTCAGTTTAACAAACATTTAGGAAGGTAATTATTTTTATGAATTACCAATGTCTTCTACTCACTAAAAACCCAAATACAGTCTCAAAAAATATAGTAATCATAGAATAGAAATGTAAATGGCAACAAATACATATAAGCATATTATATAAAAAAAGCTTTAAAATTTAAAGTTCATATTAATTTTATTATTGATCTAGTCTAAGACCCATATAAAAAACACACCTCTCTCCCTTAATAACATTTACTAGAGTATATCAAAACTAGATAAAATTAAAAAAAGCAAGACACGCAACAAGGTAATTAGCGTTGGAAATAGAAAATGAACAAAGAGAAAAGAACTACTCACTAGAGTTTGCCCAGATTCCTCTTCCAATCTCGGCCACAAGGCCCACAACCTACTTCTTCGACCACAGACCCAGACACCAATAAGACCAAAATGCTATGCAAACCAGTCCTCCTCCTCCATAATCTCACTCTCGCTCTTATTCTCTCCATCTTATTCCTCCAGTCCGAATCCTTTAAGTCCCTCCTCTTTGTCTCTCTCTCTCTTTGTCTTAGGCCTTTTCGCTCCCACTACTCTCACTGGTGGTGACATTAGCATTGGTCAAGGCCCGATTCTTGATCTCCCAGATGATTCGTCCCAATCCGATGAGGAAATCAAGAAGTAGGTTTCCCAAAAGAGGTCAAAACCTCACAGATCTGAGGAAAAGTGGTCGATTTGGTATTGGTAGTCAAAAGCATTAATGGGTCTGTAAGGGAAGGGAAGAAGAACGATGAGGCGAGTATGATTTCGCTTAATTTCTCTCTCTGACAATTGATTCTCTAAGGGTATTTTAGACTTTTTATTGTTTGGAGAGTATTAAAAATGTCATTTTGAAAAAGTGAACTAAAAAAATCAATTCGGCACAAATCTAAACTATTCAGATCAATTTCCCCCTAAAGGGAAAAAAACAAAAACTAGTCTATCCAGTTAGGAGCGGCCCATAATAGTCAACAGGCCTTTCTCAAGAAAGCCCATCACAACTTCCGGCCCAAAGCCCACGAAAACAGGGAAACGTTCGGTTTTGGTTCTTCTTCTTCTTTCAGAGGTCCTGCTGCTCGAGCTCAAGGAGAGTGCAAAAATGGAGGAAGAGAAAGCCGCGGCATACTACGACGACCTGACTCGGCGAGGCGAAGGAGCCGCCAGATTCAAACAAGGCCTCGGCTTTTCGTCATCAGCTGCCGAAAATGCCCCTGCGCGAGGTTCCGCGCTCCCTTCTTCCTCGGCTTCCTTCCTCAGCAACTTCGTCAAGGCCTCCACCCCGGCCGAGCCCACCGAGCTTGAGAACAACAAGCAAGCTCAACTGGAGTCCATACAGAACAAGCTCACCAAGAAGAAGAAGACGACGGAGCCTAGCCCGAGCCGAGAATCAGAAGAACGAGCGCACCAGCCTAGGGTTTCTAGGAGAGACGGGCTGAGTTCCAGGAGGCGGAGTAGGAGTAGGAGCCTTGATCGGGATCGGGGTTCGAGGCCGCGGAGTAGGAGCAGAGAGAGGTATAGGGATGAGGATCGGAATGGAGATAGAAGGAGGAGGAGGAGGAGAAGCAGAAGTAGGTCTCGGAGCGATTCAGATGCGGATAGGCGGAGAAGAGGGAGAAGAAGAAGCCGAAGCCCAAATCAGAACCGGAGGGCTGAGAGGAGGAGCCGAAGCCGAAGCCGGAGCCGGAGCCGGAGCCGGAGCCGGAGCCGGAGCCAATCGCGGCGAAAGCGGGTGAGGGAGAGGGGTGAAGATGGAAATGGGGGGAGATTGAGTAAAATTGGGAAGCAAAAGAATGGAGGAAATGACTATTCAAGACTGATTAAAGGCTATGACAACATGGTAAAGAAAGACTATATATGTCTATTTGGGCAATGCTTGCTTATGATTTTGAAACTAGAAATTTTCAGCATTAGTTTGTTTTTTTTTTTTTTCTTTTCTTTTGTGATTTTGGTAGTTTATATTGATAATTTGATATGGAATGATTTCTCGTAAGTGAAGTTTCTCTTTTTATGTGTTGTGATCAGTCACCAGCTGAGAGAGTCAAAGCAAAGATGAAGCTTCAACTGGCTGAAACTGGTATGTGTTGCATGCTCCAGTGTTTAATCAATTGCTTCTGTCCAGGGAGTCTGGGATTTATGAGCTCCTGTACCAATTTGTTACTTTGGAAAATGACCAAAACGATGCTGAAGAAAACAATTATGTTTAGGATAATATATGTTATGCCTTAATGTTATGGTTTTAGAGAACTGGGTTTTGGAAGAATAGAGTTCCTGGGATATATATAGTCTCTGGTGAATATAGTTACGAGCTATGGTTTGACTGCCAAAAGGGCAGGGTGAGTAGAACAACTGCATTTGTGTACATTGTTTTTGCATTTTTTGTGCTATGCAGAAGTATACGGTAGTAGAAGGATGGATATATATATATGGTTGCCAATATATATTCTTTTAAGGGATCGTTTCTTTACCCATCAATATTGTTCTGGAAGATCTTATAATATGAGCTCTTTATGGGTTTGGTGATTTTGAACTGATGTTTTGTAGTGATCTTCATGTGCTTTATAAATTTGATTAGCCATATAGTACAAGCTGTTAGCCCTCATAACTCTATTGTAGAAAGTTGTCTCTATGATCGTCTCTTATCGTGTAGTTAATTGTAGTCAAAGGCGTTGTATCTTAAAACTATTCTATGAGTAATCATACGTTCTTTTAATTTACTGCTTGGAACTATTACTACAAATGTTTAGTATGTCTCTTACTATAGTATGAATGATAATATCAGGTCAATTTTTTTTTTACTTTTTTCTTAATAAAAAACAAAAAGGGAGAAAAGGAAGCTAAAGTCTCACTGTCCAATATACTTTCTAAATAATGGTTTTTTTCATATAGGCTTTTCTTTATTTTCCCCTGCTGCATACCCTATAAATATGATAGACTTTTCCCTCCTTAACTGCAGCCGAAAAGGATGCAACAAAAGGCATGGGCTCGGGTTGGGAAAGATTTGAGTTCAACAAGGATGCACCACTTGATGATGAGGAAGATGTCGAAGGTAATACATTTTTACAGTACTATTTGTTTAATATAGTTTATGAATTAAGATTTAGTTATGCGAATTCATTAATGTTTTGCAGTTTGATTGTTTCACTTGTTGCCTGGAACTTTTGTTGCAGTCACTGCTGCTATTTAGAGTGATTTATCTAGGCAGCTAGCTGTGACTTCCGTCATTTATCTATTTTCCTGGATTACGGCACCTTTTCTTTATATATAACATTTCAAGTGTCAAATATTTATCTCGATAAAAATCCCAAATACATTAAACTTGCACTTTTGCACATGTACTAATGTTCCCAATATCAAGTACTTTTAAAATGGTACTGCAAATTTTTTTTATTGCTTTGCAGTACCTCCAAGTAGTCTTGATAATTTCTTCTTTATTTCCTATTGAGCAATTGGTGAACCACATTATCGCATGATCCAATTAGATTAAGGTAATATTGCTTGTACATGACATCTTCACCTTTTCAACAGCTGCAGAAGATGATACGGCTGTAGTGAAGCACATTGGCCAAAGCTTCCGATTCTCTGCGGTCGAGGTATGTTTATGGTCTCGATTGCAGCCAATAATTTATTTTCTTCCTGCCTTTTTGTTATTTTGTTTTTCGTTTGTTTGTTTGTTTTTTTTTTTTTTCAATGCATGTTACATCTGGTAATCTTTGTTTGTTCAAGGATGAATATGGTTTAATATATCCGTAGTTTTTGATTTTAACTCTTTCGGTGTCATTACGAAGTCAAAAAGAGAGGAGCAAATCAGAGCTGCCCATGATGAGGCCATGTTTGGTGCACCAGTTATCCTACCATCCATTACAAGTGATGATGAACCTGGTGCTGAGGCTGAGGCTCAAGCTGAGACTAAGACCGACAAAAAAGAGTTAAATGAAAGTGACCTTGCTGCAAGCCTCTTGAGCGAGAAGGTAAAATTTTTCCTTTATCCTTTTTTTGTTAAGAGAGATATTTTGTGCAAATTTTATTTATTGCTTTCTTTGTTGCAGGTTCTTGCAAAACAACAAGGTTCTTGGCGTGATCGTGCTCGTAGACAAAGGAATTGAAAAGGATGACATGAACTTGATTTGCTGCCCAAAAAGTTGATAGGCAGGTCCGAATTTGTCAATATGATGGCTGGAGAAGGGATCCTCGTCAAAGGAAGTCTGAAGTAGACAGTTTCTCACATAAGATTCTGATACTACGGCCAGAATTCTATTATTGACACTGGATTTCTGCCGTTTCTCGGGGGCATGAACCACAAAGATAATGAAGTTTACCTACAGAAGGAAGCTTTTGTCTCCGAATGAAACTGTATATTCTAGAGAACTTTTGACATTTCATGATTTCTTCTCAATGTCACGGCATCAAAGTTAAAAGCATCTCTGAGATTCGGAACATACGTTCATTTTCGGTACACGGTTGTGATTCTTACCATCTGGCCTTTGTGTTGGTTCATGGACAAAGCTCCAGTATGTTCAACACTCTTATTTGCCAGGCAAGCTGTGGAATTGTCGTTTGATTATGATGCAAATATAAACCTTATGCCTGTATTACCCCCTTTGGGAAATTGACCCAGTACTAATTTGGAACAAAATGACTTTTTTTAGTGGACTTTTTCAAATTGATATATCTAGTAGTGTCACAAATTGTATCACGATGAGTCATATAATTTGTGATTATAAAATTATGATTTTTTTAATACTAATCAATAATCACAAATTGTGTGATCTTCTGTCACANCTTTGATTTTATGTCTGAATATTTCAGTTAATAAAAATTTAATATACTCGACGTATTAAGGAAGAAACGTTTTAGAAAGAAAAATTGGAGAAATTAGATTATGTGAAAGTGTCTTTTATGATAGGGCTTTGTACAGGAATATCCCAAAAATGGGTAAGAATTAATACATATTTTTTTCTATTTTATTTTATATATATATATATCTCTTTTTAATTCTCATATTTTTAAAATACCAATGGCACCTTTAGACACAAGCCCCTTACTTTCACCTTTTCAGATTTTCTCTCATTTACAATTCTCTTTCTCTCTATCTCTACACGAACAAAACCCAGGAAGCCATTGGAGACTACCTCACTTACTCTCGATTTCATGGTTTCAGACTCTCTCTCTCTTTCTCAAGACGAATAACACCATCCTAGCTCGCGTTCACGGAGCTTCAGTCTTCACGCTATAAGCCACCATTGAAGACCAACCTTCAACATTATCTTCGGCATCCAATTTGGCTATTTTCAACTGAGCTTCGAAGGTTCGTTTTCTTTAAGAAATTATTTCTATTTTTGTTACTAATTTATCTTTGTATCACTCGATTTAGGTTTTTGGTAAATTAATTTACGGAGCATTTTTTTGTGATTTAGGGAAAATTGATTGAACTTACTATTTGGTAAATTATTTTTTGAGCTGAATTGGTAAGTCATTTTGATGATGAGTTTCAAATTTTTAAGCATTTTAGCGTATTGTTATGTTTTGCAAACTATAACACGTTTCCAAGTTATTTATTAAAAAAAAAGTTTCTGAATGGTAGTTCTGAAAAAGAGATGATGAAATCCTTAGATACCTAGTGAGTATAGTAGGTACAAATATGTGAAAAAAGATATTCATATATCCAGTGGGTTGCTCTTGTTCCTAGACATTTCAGATCCATTTATTTGGCTATTATTTCTCATTCTTCCTTTATGCTTTGTTGGATGGTCGTAACTCCTATAGATTCCATTTGAATCCCATATTTGCTCTGATCTTTCTCCTTCAATTGCATTTGCTGCCTATTCTCTCATTCTCAATTTGGGAAAGTTTAACTTGCTTCTGATTATTTTAGCATGTAGAGTTTGATGGGTTTTGTCTAATTTTTCTTTTGGTTTAATGGATTGGTGAATATTTGCTTCTGATTATTTTAGCATATTTGCTCTGACTTTTTTCCTGTAATTCAGAGTGAAAATAAGTCTCTCTTTCTTGTGTAAAATATTTTGCCTCTTAATTCAGCCTTTGAAAACTTTAAACGCATCAATAGTTCCCATCTACATCTTGGTTTTGTAATCTTGGACTTTTTTAACATTCTTATTCTAGTTTGATTCTTTGGATCCACCGTACTAGAACATTGAAAACTAAGTTCATGTAGGCATAACTTGCTTCTATACAATGTTGTATCTCGGAATAACCACTAGCAATGTCATTATATTGTCAAGTCAGTCAAATAGAAGTAGTAGAGTTGGGCCATTTTCGTCAAGACAAAGAAATGAGCCAAAAGTAATAGTAGTACTACCCATATACATGATTTTTTAAAATAATAAGAGTTGTATATATGTATCTAGTATTTGAGAGTTATTAGTTTTATTCTAGTTTCAATTTTTGTTGCTTATTTAGTGGACACTATGAGTAAAACTTGTGTGCTGCATAGATGACTCATGACTGAATCCGAAATCCTTTCCAAAGATCAGTTTCTAATAGTGTCAAGGCAGCCAAAGAGATTTTTCAGAAAAACACTTTTGAGAAGAAAAGAAAAGTTATTAGAACATTCTTTTATGTATTTATTTTTGGTATTGGTTGGTGCTTTAGCTTTCTAGGTCTGGTGATCTTCTATTTCTTGTGCAACAGGAAAAAATGGAGAGTAAGAAAACACTAAGAAGCCAAAAAGAGCAAAAGAAAGAAGAAACAAAAGGAGGGAAGTAGCCTAGTTCCTCATCCAACCACTAATCTTGAAGAGGTAATATTCATCTTTTTCACACTATCTATACAATCTAAGTATTTGGCAACTAAACATATAGAAACTTTGCTCTGGTATTGGTATTGGACTACCTTTTCTCTTGCATAACAGGATAGAGATAGGTATATTTTTGACAGTATTTTGTTTTGCAATTTCCTTACTAATTTAATTTACAGTGAGCTAAGCTAAAGAGTTAGAGAGAAAAAACTAAGAAAGAGATAAGGGAGATGATATATTTTTGAAGTAGTGTTCTATTTTGTAAATTTCTTCCCATTTTAATTTACAATGAGCTAAGCCAAAAGAGTAAAAAGAAAAGGTAGAGAGAGAAAAAAACAAGAAAAACATAAGGAACTAGTTTTGTTTATTAGTTTAATTTCTGTCCTTACGTGTTTGTTATCTTTTCTATTTGTTACTTTTTTTTCCTATAACTTTTACTTATGTCAAATATTCTATTTATTTCTTGCAGGCACAATTAATTTTACCCAAAAAAGAATGGCCAAATAAAAAGACTCAATTTTTATGCAAAGTTTGAAGTAATAGAAGACATTTTAACGAAGTTAAGGAAGTCACCGAAACATATGGAAATGTTCAAAAAGGGATGCTTTGGACATCTTTTGGATTACAAGATCAAAACATTTCAGACACAGTTGATGGTAAACATTATATTAAGGCAAACAACTAATGCAAGAAGTGATGAACTCTGGTTTGATATAGAGGGACGAAAGATAAAGTTTGGAATACAAGAGTTTGCCATCTTTACCCTCATTTGATAGAAGAAGAGATACGGAAGAAGGTATTTTGAGCAAGTTTTTTGACCAGGAAAAAAAAAAATTAGCGGGAAAGAATTTAAGCTTGTCTTCAAAAATCATAGTGGAAGCAATGATGAGGACACAACAAAGCTAGCCAAGCTATACTGTCTAGAGAGCTTTGTGCTAGCCAAGCAAAAGACGCTTCAAATGATTAATGACTACATCAGAATGATGGACGATGAAGAATTTTTTGATAAGTATCCATGGGGGAGGGTGTCATACGAAAGAACAATGGAATCTATAAAGAAAGGTCTTAACGACCTCAGTATGGAAGGGCACGATTTAAGTTGATTTCCTCATGCTTTGATTGTTTGGCCATATGAATGTATGCCTGAACTTGCTAAAAGCATGGATGCGAATAAAATTGGTACCAGAATACCGAGACTGCTAAATTGGGAAGGCAATGACAATTAACATGAGTGGACAGATGTGAAGAAAGCATTTGAATCGCCAAATGGAAGTTTTCAATAGCTAAGATCAATCATGTATGTTTTCTTGTCCTCTTTCAGGCAGCTTTCTCTTCCTAAAAAATGGAGCCATAAATTCTTACTCCATTTCCTCCTGAATTGGTGTCATTTCATTCACTTTAAGCTGGAATTTAGATAAACATTTATACGTACATAGAATATTAGAAAAAAAAAATAAAACAAGCAGATAATACATCAATAAATCAGTCATTTATAGCACTAATTTAGTAAAACTACATGATTGATCTTAGCTATTGAAAACTTACATTTGGTGATTCAAATGCTTTCTTCACATCTGTCCACTCATGTTGATTGTCACTGTCTTCCTAATTTAGCAGTCTCGGTATCCTAGTACCAATTTTATTCGCACCCATGCTTTTAGCAAGTTCATGCATACATTCATATGCCCCCCAAACAATCACGAGGGAATCCACTTAAACTGTGCCATTCTGTACTGAGGTTGTTAAGACCTTTCTTTATAGATTCAATTGTTCTTTCGTATGACACCTTTCCCCGTGAATACTTATTAAAAAATTCTTCATCGTCCACCATTCTGATGTAGTCATTATTCATTTTAAGCATCTCTTGCTTGGCTAGCACAAAGCTCTCTAGACAGTATAGCTTGGCCAGCTTTACTGTGTCCTCATCATTGCTTCCACTATGATTTTTGAAGACAAGCTTAAATTCTTTCTTACTGACTTTTTTTTTCCTTATCAAAAAACTTGCTCAAAATACCTTCTTTCGTATCTCTTCTTCTATTAAATGAGGGAAACTCTCCACAATTTAATCCAATGAGGTGATTTCACTTTTCAATGGCTTCCTGGGTTTTGTTCGTGTAGAGAGATAATCGTAAATGAGAGAAGATCTGAATGGGTGGAAGTCAGGGGCGTGTGTCTATGGGTACTCTTGGTATTTTAAAAATAGGAAAACTAAAAGGGGATATATTTGTTAATAAAATATAAAAGGGATATGTATTAATTTTTACTCTCAAAAGTGGGGTTATTTTTGTACAAAACCCTCCCTCATAAAAACAATGTTATGGGAGACCAGTAATGCGGCTTAACATTCTCCATCTCTAATTTTTGTTTAACTTTTGCTTTACATCTTATTCTTATCTAAAATATGTTTTTATTTTTTGGGACGTATACAGTAGTTTGTGTTTATATTTAAACTAGTCGTTATACCGCAATTTGCGCAAGTTGTATTAATTTTGCATACATTAAGCTTAATGTATAGTTAAGTTTAATGTATTTTAACATTAAAAAATATATTTATCTCTATATTTATTTTGATGAGACGAATATAACACAACCATTTGTTCGATGAATTAAATTTATTATAAGCTATCATTAATATTAAATTAAATACAATATTATAGAATACACGTATATATTACAACCAATCATAGAAATAATGATAGGATCAATCATATCATGAAAAAATTATGATTTTTCTACAAATTTTAAAAATAGAATAATAATCAAAGATATAGTTAGGTTCAATGTATTTCAATATCAAAAAATATATTTATCTCTTTATTTATTTTGATGAGACGAATGTAACACAACTTTTTGACGTTCGATGAACTAAATTTAATATAAATAATCATTAATATTAAATTAAATATAATATTTTATAAAACATTAAATTATGTTTTTATCTCTCTCTATATTTATTTTGATGAGACGAATGTAGCATAATTATTTGTTCGATTCGATGAACTAAATTTATTATAAGATACCATTCATATTAAATTAAATACAATATTATATAATACATGTATATATTACAACCAATCATAGCAAAGAAAAATAATGATAAGACCAATCATATCATGAAAAAATTAGAATTTTTCTAAAAATTTTAAAATAAAATTGTGATCAAAAAAGCTATCAGAGTTTTGAGCTTCAGGCTTAATATATATAGATAGATAGATAGATCTTATCTTTTTTTTATATAATATTTAATCCTATCTTATTCTGTACCATGTTATAATCTAATGTTTATATGATATTAAATTAAAATGATCTTTATTATTTTTTAATGGATTTGTCGTTCAATCACACTGACCTCACCCACAGGTTAAAAGCTTCAATTCTAATTGTCTTAAACAATAATGAATAATCCAATAAAATTATTTCGTAAAAAACTAAACCCAAAGCCTACACTTTCTAACTACCTTCTTTAAAAAATAAAGTGAGATAAAATAAAATACCGGAAGGAATGGGGCCGCTCATGGTTTTCCGCTGCAGCTGGCTCGCATAGGGAAGTACGATTGGGCCACGTGTCATACGGCAATTGGCCTATATGAACGAGTGGGAAATTATGCAATGCCCTCTACCAAGAGGCAGCCAATCAAAATCAAATATTTCCAATTGAAAAATAGGCGTTACTTCAAAGTAGAGATAAAAAGCTTAGCTCAGCTCATGAGTTGAGCCACTTTCTGCAACTCCGAGCTCTCTTTTTCTTTATCTCTCTCCAGTCTCTCTCTCCAGACTCCGGTACACAAATCAATGGCTTCATCCAGTGCGAGTAAATGGCTGAGGCCTGAGGTAGGGTTGAGATCTAGGGTTTATGACTTTTATCTTTTCCTTATCTCAATGGCTCCGATTTTAGCTCAATCTTTACAAAATTTTTCTTTCAAGGGTAGGGTTTCGGCTTTGTTTTTGTAGGTTTACCCTCTGTTCGCCGCCGTTGGTGTCGCCGTCGGAATCTGCGGCTTTCAGTTGGTTCGGAATATCTGTATCAACCCTGAAGTCAGGTCTCTCTCTCTCTCTCTCTATATATACATATATATATATATTATAGACACACACATGTATATGTATATGTGTAAGTGTCGATCATGGCTAAATATCTAATTATGTAAAAATGAACGCTTAAAGACGAAATTTTGTATGTGCTATTTGATGAAAGCTATTTGGTATTGTTTACTTTGTATGTGTTATTTGATGAAAGCTATTTGGTATTGTTTACTGTTGTTTTGTTTCTATATATATGTGTGTGTGTGTGTGTGTATAGAAACACAGAAGAATAAGTGTTCATGGTTCATATTTGCCAGTTTATATGAAAGTTGAAACCCAAGTACTCCACTAGGCTTACTTAGAGGCTGGGCATTTACAAATTTTAGTAATTATGATTAGTTGTGCTCTGTGCCTACTGCCTAGATAATGAATAAATTTAACATTAACAATCAGCAAATAACGTTGACTTGAAGAGTTCATACTTGCATAATTTGGGGAAGCAATATGTCTTTTTCACAATCCTATAAATGCCTGAGAATCTAGGAAGGTGATATGCATATGGGTGAATACATTTTCATATGTTGTTTTGTTCTTGTGAATTTAGTCTCTCACTCACCCCATTTTTTTTTTCCTTTAATAATTATGTTTCTAGGGTTAGCAAGGAGACTAGGGCCGCCGGAGTTTTGGACAACTTTGCTGAGGGAGAGAAGTACTCTGAGCATTTTCTGAGAAAATATGTCCGCAACCGGGCTCCAGAGATCATGCCATCCATCAACCGTTTCTTCACTGATCCAAACCAGAGCTAAATGACTGTGCAAAAAATCTATTATGGTTTATGGTGATTGGGAAGTTGTGTCAAATTTGAATCCCTCTGAATGTGGTTGCAAACGAAATTAAAACTACGATAAAATCATGGAGAATAAATATGGTTATGGGTTCGAGTTTTATGTAAGATAATACTCATGTTGAACGTTGTTCTTCATGCTTTGAATGTGTGTTTTGATATGTATCCTCTCTTCCCATTATATCTCCTTAGACTCGAATGTTTCCTCCCCCACACCTCCGTCATTAATTATTATGTCTCTGTTACCGTCACCTGATGATCTGGTTTTTCTCAAGGAAAAAGTATGTATGCTCCGCCTGTATGAAGTATAAACGGGTTTATTCAAGAATATTCGAATGGATTAATGGTATGGTTCAAGTTCTCTGGGAATATAGCATCAAGTCATTGACGCACAAATCTTCATCTTCTAAGACTAGTTTCGGTTTCGCTAACATTTGCTATACTATAAACAGATTATGAATACCCTTTTAACCAAATTGATCCCAAGTCTAACTCATTGTTTAGCCCTTTCTTTTAATCTACTAGCCAAACTCATCGTTTTTCCTTTTTAGGAAATTGAGTTCCAAAGTACGGACATAATCAAACCATTACTTTCCCTAGGGAGAATAAAGACGTGAATTTTTAATTTAATAAACGACTAAAATGCATCATTCGAAATTTCGAATGTATAAAACAGTGGGGAAAAAAATGGCCATAAAGACGTACACTCGATAACTTTTCGGGCCCCTATAACAATACGAAATGATCCTATTAATTAATAAGCATCGCATATATTATACAGTCTTAGAACTACAATTGTGCTGTAATACAGAGAAAATAATTTTTCATACTATCTGATGCATCCTAGATAACTAAAGCAGCATTTCAATTTCCGCAGCACTTAATGACACCCACCCTTAATCTTGAAATCAATCAATAAGATTATGGATCAATTTTGTTCTACGGCAGCAGCCCAAGCTATGCATATCTTCGCACAGTCCCGATGCTTTTATCTGGCTGTCGATATTCTAGAGCCAGAAACTGGCATAAACTCCTTGCTGTTTATGCCATGATAAGATTATGGAGGAAAGTGCTCAACATCCATCGATGGAAAACTGGATTGTGTTATTCTCATTCCTCGCAGTAAACTCTTTGCTGTTTCCTTTTCCTGCAGCAAGGGAAAAAGAATAAGAAATTAAATACAATGGAACCATAATGTATTATAGAGAGCTTTTGAATTCTCAAATATGGCTTACTTTTAGTTTAAACACATGCAAGGGAAAAATAATAGAACTTACGGGGCCAGTGTAATCCAGAAGACGGGTACAGTACACCTCTGCTTCTTCAAATCTCTTCTGGTTCTTGTAGTGTGTAGCGAGAAAGAGTAAAGCTTCAACCATATTTGGTCCTTCCCTCTCTTCATCTTCCATACTTTCCAAATCCTTCTTGTAGTAAAAAGCTGCCTCTTCAGAACGTCCAAGCTCATGATGTAGCTTTGCTAACTGGTGCAGGGCAATTGCTTCTCGATCATTGCAATTGACTGCCCTTTTGTAACACTTAATTGCTTCCTCAAGCATGTTAAGCTGGTCAGTTTCGTAGCACTTAGCCATGGCAATCCACAATCGAGAATCATTTGGCTGCAAGAATACAGATTTCTTGAAGTAATGAAGAGCGTAAAATCGCATACCCATCATCTCATAAGCTTGTCCCAGTCCATACCAAGCTCGATAATCACATGGATTTATGTCTATAGCACGGCGGTAGGCATCAACAGCAGCAGGAGTATTTTTCATCTCAACAAACTCATGTCCCATAAGCGTCCAAGCTGATAAAAAGTTCTTGTCCAGTTTGAGCGCTCTCTTAAAATACAAAACTGACTTCTCATGCTGCCCTTTTAAACTGTAATAATTCCCAATAATGCAACATGATTCAGGTCTGTATTTATCTGTCGTGAATACCCTATGGGCAAGGTAACTAAGGGCAGAAAAACACTCCTTTGCGTAAAGCACGTTGGAATACATATCCATATCTTCCACTCGATACGGATCATTCCTTAGAAGTTCTTCAAAAATTGCTTCAACTGTTTCAAATTCCCTTAAACTGTACTGAGCTTTTGCAATTTGAGCCTGAATGTAATTACTAAAACTGAAGGTGCCTTGCAAATATTCATACTTTGCTAAGGACTCATTGTGCATTCTTAGTTCTTGGTAGGCACTGGCAAGAAAGAAGTCCTTCATCCAATGGTTATTGAGATTGAGGCTGTTCAATATGTCAATTGTAGTGCATAAGGACTGCAACTTTGACCAGGCATCCCAGTTCCAAGGGTAATTATTCACGGATTCCACAAGAACTGAACGAGCAAGATTCTCGCTGCCTTTCTCTTTGAGGACAATGCCATACAAGTATAATCCAAAAGGGTCAATTGTGCCATTCTTGCGAAGCGTGGATAGCTCCCTCTCCAGAGAAACCAGTTCACGGTTCACAGCACCAGTCTTACCTAATGGTCCCTCAAGCTCTATCATTTCTTCTTCTTTCCGCTTTTCTCCAGCCTCCATTATCCGAAAAAGAAAACAAGAGAGAAACAATATAATTTGGACTACTAAAAGTACAATACACATACAAGGGCATGCAATCTTGAAAAAGAATTAATATCAATAAAATCAATCACGCTAAAAGGAAAAGGTTCAAGTAGTAACACAAGGGCAAGACCAGATCTCCAACCATAGTAGGAGGCAACTATAGAATCTCTAAAAAGTTCTACTTGATCACTTTAGTTAAAAACGAATACAGTAAAGCTTAAAATATATATTGCTTCTAACAAAAGTAAGTCAGGCCGGTTAGCTGCCATAAAAGAGCATTAGTCAGGCCGGTTAACTGCCATAAAGGAGCATTCTGTATGAGCACTGATTTGGGGAGAACAAAACAGATATCAGCTCATTGTGCTGAAGGCTGATTATTATGAATGAAGGACTTTATTCTTCATAAAAATTAGATAACGTCTTTTGATCTTCTCAAGAGGGTGTAACTTTATTGCAAATTCCTAGAATGAAAACACTTTTAAATCGTATCAAAAAGCACTTTACTCATCTATAACATCTAGTATACTAAAGACCACAGCAGTTTCTCCACACAAATCATAAGCCTCATTTAGTTGCTGGTTGACCAACAGATAATAATAAAACTAGAGTCCAAAATTTAAGCTGCAATCAATCACGACCACCATAATTGATTTCATGCAATGGTAGAACCAATAACCAGCATCTTAGCTAAGCCTTAAGGCTTCGTTTGGAACCTGGATTTTAAAGGAGAAAAAATTGCAAGGAAAAAGTCATGGAAAAAGAAAGATGAAAATGTTTTTCTACAAGTTTATAGAGCTTCATTTTCACACTTTTGGTTTTACAAATTAATGTAACATTCTATATACTAAAAAATAACATCAAATCAAAATTTTGCTTTTCTTGAAAAAAAAAATAAAATTTATAGTTGTTTATTTCAATCTAAACAGGAGAAAATGAAATCTCTTGGAATTTTTTTTCTTTCCGTCCAAAAATCCAAGTTCCAAACGGAGCCTAAGCTGAGGCATGTGTGTTTACTAGTGGCTTAGTTAAAAATGAGAGCCAATCTTCAAATAGTGAAGCCACAGAAAATAACCAGACCATGGTGTAAGAATGTAACAAACCAGATAAAGAGCGTAGCAGCGCAAGAATACAGATTTCTTTGCCGTCTGATCTCGAAGAACATGAGCAGCCCTTTTATACTCTCGGCAATCGAAATATGACTTAGCCAAAAGGTAAAAGTCACCATCCATAATTTCATCTTCCTCCATTACAGGAGTAGATACATAGGATACTCCGGCTGCCGGGGTTGAGGTGATATCATTGGTTCGGAATCTGCGACGAATACTGGAGCTTCCACGATGGAATCTGGTGTTTGCAGGCGTGAACTTTGCCGGGTCCTGCTCAATACCCACGAGTTGTTCTGCTGCCCTGAGAAAAGCAAATTACAATAAAAAATTTCAATTACCACACAAATTAAAAACCAATGCCAACCAAATTGGTATCCAGAGAAGATCTATACATTATTTCCCACTTCCTAAACCCAGAAACTGATTTCAAAGACTGAGTCTTTAAAAGAGAAATCAAAACAAAATACTTAAAAAACCCAAACCCATATAAACAATATTCATATATCAAAATCAAATTTTGCTTTATCAATCCAGGTAACATAGAACTCATATTAATTCAAAAATAAGAAAGAAAAAGACAAGTCAATCTCTAACTTTCATATATATATATATATATAAATGAGAGAAGCAGAGAACATAAGGTTTAGGGTTTAGAAAGGGGGTTACCATTTGGAGGCGGAATAGAGACATCGATCGCTTAGTTGACGAATGGCAGTTCGAAGCTCATTCCTGCAACTCTCTTTCGAACTCATCTGTTTTGAACTCACTCTCACTTACTCACTCACTCACTCAGGGAGGAAAGCTCCCACATTTGCTTTACCTTCTTCAAAATCAAAACTGCGAGCGCCTCTGCCCCCCACTCTAACATGATTTTGAAAAATAAAAATTAAAAATAAATAAAATAAAAAATAAATAATTTAATTTAATTTAATTAATAAATAATACTAATGAATAAATAATAAAGAGTTTCCTAAACTATCTGACTTATGACAATTTAGTCCTTAAAGTTTCAATTGTAGTAATTAAATCCTTAAATTTTTTTATTTGTACCAAATTGGTCCCTATATTGTCTAAATTGTAATTTATTGTTAAAATTTTGACCAAAAATATAGATGAGAAGTACGTGGTGGTATCTAAAAGTGTATTTGAAATGTAATTTATGAATTTTAAACATAAAAATAAATAATCAGAATAATTTTCTTTGAATTTGTAGCTCTAGAAATCTTGAAGTGTAAATAAGACATTTTTCATTCTCTCAAAATTTTTTTGTCTAATTTATTTCCCTTAAAAGATATTTTCAGATGCTACAACGTATTTCTCATATATATTTTTTGTCAGAAATTTAATAGCAAGTAGTAATTAAGACAATCTATGGACCACATTACTACAAATCAAAAAGTTTAGAGTTTAATTGTCACAATTGAAACTTTTAAGACCAAATGCCACAAGTTGATAAGTTTAGGGACCATTTGTGCCGTAAATCCATTAGTAAATAAATAAATTTGAGAAACCTTATCAACTCTTTTGTACTAAATACCCTCTCTTTATAAGTTTCCATATTGGGGTTAAAGCAAAATACTTGCAGAGAATTTAAGGTGGGTGTCCTTTCTTTGTTTTATAGATAATGTATAAGTATGTACTTTTACATTTAGTATATATACTTATATATCAACTTAGTTTATATAGTGAATACATTTTTAGTTTATGGATATTCATGAGTACACAGGTCATTTTATTACAACATTCTAGAAACAAACATTTTACTTAAAATGGGGCTAAATTTCGATGATCTTGCTAAAAGCCTCAATACTTATGAGGGTCACAAAGTCATAAATTTATATGATTGGTCGTAAAAGAATCACTTTGAAAAGTAGTTCTAAAAGTATCATATATGTCAAACACTTCCTATCCCTCTATTTCTATTTGGTTGTGGAGGAAATTAAGAGGGTGCTTCCATTTAGTTATGGAGGAAACTCAGAGTGTATCTTCATAGATAGCACATTTAAGAAGAGTATTAGCTTGATAGTACATTTTTATTAATAGAAAGATCAACCACAAATAATGTCACTTAACCTTATGTCCTCAAACGTAACATGAAAACCCTTAAAATCAACAAACAAAATCTTGAACCTAATATTGAAACCTGGTTCCTTAATTCCATGTTACTTTCTTACTCACACCACTACTTTCGTTGTCATTTGTAGAGTCATGAACAAAGATATCAAGAGATATAATTTTAAGAAATAAAAAGCCAAAAAATTAACTTAGGCGATATTTTACGTAAGTGATATGACTTCTCAAAATTAAGGGTGTTCATAAAAATATCCAAACCACGAAAATTATCTAATTCAGTTCAAACTACACCAAACTATGCAGTTTCTCCTCTTAAATAGCTGATTATGGATTAGAAAATTTGAAAATTGATTGGTTCAGCACTGTTCTCGATTTTGAAAAAAATCAATCAGGTTCAAACCAAACTAACCAGTAGTTTGCATATTTATATATTATATATATATATTGTTGGTTTAAAATTGAAGCCCAATTATGACTATTCTAACTTTTAAGCCCATTTAGCCCAATGCCCACTTATCTCAGCCCATCAATAGTTCGAGTTTCATCTCTTCCCATTCACTCTCATACTAACTTCGACACTTTCTCTCAGTCTCGCCATCTCTCCCTTTCACTCTTACTAAGACACTGAGCTTGCCTTCTCACAATCACTCACTCTTGTTGTCTCTCTCTCTCTTTCACTATAGCCTTCTGGCCTCACTCTCGTCGTCTCTCTCTCACACTCTCTTTTTGGCTCTCGGTCTCATCTCTCTCTTGGTCACTCGTCATTGCTGTCTTTCTCAATCTCAACGTCTCCTACTCTACTCGTGCCCAACTTCGGTTCGCCACCAGCCTGCTCGTGCCCAACTTCACTTGCAGCAGGTTTAATTCTATTCTCTAATAAAATTAATGTATATGACTCATGTAATTTTTAGTTATTGCAGCTTCGTTGCATTATATTAATGTAGTATTGTTAGGGATTTTATTAGAATTACAATTCAAGTGGACTTATTATAGATAAATAAAGTGGCTATCTTGTGAGTCCGTGATTATCTGATTTTTTTATGGACTTTTTTTTATTTATAAATATTAATTGATTATTGGTTTTTTAACTTGTAATGTCCAATATTTTCAGTATTATGTATAATGGACTAGTTATATACTACTGAGTATTACGTGTTCATTTCGTTATTGTTGGGTTGTGCTTTTCGTTATTGTTAAGTTGTGCTTTTAGTCTTATAATTATTTGTAATGTTTATATTTGTTAGATGGACGGTGATAGTAGCAGTGTGGCACCTTCTACGAAAATCCTACCAAAGTGATTTTTGATTTAATAAGTGGTTCTCTGAAAAAGCTACCCTTGCCTCTTAAGAATGTAAAAAAGAAAGTAAGGCATATATCATAAGTTTAGAATCATTTTACTAGAATTGAGGATGACCCTAGTGATAATATAGTTGTGTGCAACTACTGTGAGAAAGACTATGCTAGTAATACTATAAGAAATGGGACTAGTACTCTTTAGAACCATTTAAACAAATAACATAAGAAATATCCCTTTAGATTAGAGGATGAGAAGCAAAAGATTTTCTTTCCAAAAGAAAGGTGATAAAAGTATTCGAGGTACTAGTAATCTTATAACTACAGGATTTAGTCAAGCAATATATAGACTTACATGTGCCAAAATGATTATCATTGATAAGTTGCCTTTTAAGTTTGTGGAGAATGAGAGCTTTAGATTATTTTGTTATGTTGCATGCCGAAAATTTGTTCCTTTGTTGCGAATTATAATTACTAGGGAATAGGGATATCGTGATTCTTTATAATGATGAGAATAAAAAGTCGAGCTCTTACTTTGCCAAGAATTCACAATGAGTTTATCACGATCGACACATAGACTTCCATTTAAAAGGTGAACTATATGGTATTGACAGTGTACTTTATAGATTTAGAACAGAAGATGCAAAAAAGGATCTTAAATTTTTGTCAAATTTTCAATCATAAAAGAGAGAAACAAGCAAAGCAATTGAGGCATGTTTGAAGCAACGGGGTATTCGGAGGGTGTTTACAATCACTATGGACAATAACAAACTATTGGTCACGTAAGATTTAGAAGAATATGGTTTGTGATGGATAGTTTTTACATATGAGTTATTCAGCTTATATCCTAAACTTGATAGAACAAGATAGATTGATGCAGTTGGATAATTCTATTACAGCTGTCCGTAATGTCGTGAGGTATGTTGGAGCTTCTCCTTCACTCCACATATTTAATGTTGGAACATACTTTGAGATATGTTGATACTTTTAAAATATTGGAAAAAGAGGATGGTTTTTATTTGAAATATTTTTGTGAGGAAGATAAACATAGGGAAAAAATCAATTGGGTCACCAACGAGTAGAGATTGGTAGAATTATGCCAGATTTTGTAAGTTTTTGAAGACTTTTTATGAAGTTACCCTAAACTTTAGTGCTTCTTTATATGTTACTTCAAATACTTATTTTTATGAGATTTAAGTGGCATATCGGAAACTAAGTAAGGATTCAATTTTGACATATATGGCTTCTAGGATGAAGGTGGAATTTGACAAGTATCGTGGTAACATTAAAAAACAAAATATGCTTCTTTATATAGTAGTTATCCTTGATCTTAGGCACAAATTGAAATATGTGTAACCTTATTTGAAAAAATTCTATACTTATGATGAAGTTAAGGTTATTATGGCTGCTATCAAGAGTTACATAACATAGTTAGTTGATCACCGTGCAACATATGAAATCAAAGTGCAATAGTAACAAACTGAGAGTAATCAAGCTGGTGAGACATCTTCTCGAGAAAAAAATGAGTTTGGTGGATTCTGATGATGAGGATTCATTTAATATGGAATCTGAGTTTGATAAAGAATATGTTGAAGATGACTCATTTGACTTGAAAAATGAGTTTGATAGATATATTGTTGAACTTGTTGAGGATAGGAAGAATAAGAACTTTAATATTTTAGAACTGTGGAAAGTGACTTCATCAAAGTTTCCTATCCCTGATGCAATTGCTCAGGATGTTCTCTCCTTCCAAGTTTCAACGGTAGCTTCAGAGTTTGCTTTTAGCACTAGAGGTAAGGTTCTTGATAGCTTGCAGAGTTCTTTGAGTCTATCTATGACAGAAGCATTGGTTTGTTATCAAAATTTGTTGAGATCTCAATCCTTACTATTGGACATGGCTCCAATTTTAGAAAAAATTGCAACTTATGAAAGCGTTGAAGCATGTAATAAATTCTTTATACTTTAATCATGTTAGTTTCATGCATTATATCATATTATCGTTGTCTAACTTTTTATATATATATATATATATATTTTGTAGAGAAATCAACTTTGACATCCGAAGTGGTAAACCTTGATTAGGCTTGATGGTATATATACTCACTTTTTATTTTTTGATTGTAATATGTATTTATGATATGTATATTATTTTGCATCTAATATAAGTTTTTTTTATGCAGGTGGAAGCTGGGGTTAATGTTTAAAGCCTTGTTTGTTGTTGTAACATGTAGTACTAAGCTATCTTACTTAAGACTTATGTTTGTGTTGTAATGTATTTAAGATATTTTAGATTTTAAGTTTGTTTTTCAATTTTGATTAGGTTGTAACTAAAGTTTAAAATTACTAGGACTTTTGATTTGTTTGTAATATTTAACTATGTTATGGTTGGTTTGATATTTAGACTTTATATTTTAGATGGATTATCTAAGTATGATTATGATGCTTAGTTGATGTTATGTTCATTTAGATCTTAAGTTTTCAAACGGCGAAAATCGCTCAAATCGGCCGCAGAATGTAGGTGCTATCTGGTTGGTCTGAATTGATCAACACAAATTGCACGAATTGGTAGATTGGCCAAACCGCACATGCAGATTGGTTTATGGATTAGCATTTTAAACCGGTCAAACTGGCCATATACATTCCTACTCAAAATTAACTGTTTATGAAAAAATTCCCTCCCTTAGTAAGTTGGGAAAAAGATTAAATACGAGTTATTTAGACCAAAATAATTTTTTGTAAGACTATCATGATATTGGTAACATTAATCTATGATCAACTAATATTAGGCCCTGTTTGTAATTGATTATGGATGTTACTTTTAGTTGTTAAATACAATTAGAGAAAAGGAAAAAAAAAAAAGAAGGAAGACATTTGGTAAGTATCTACTTTGGTCAGCGAACTTTAAAAGTTATTGTATAACTATTATTTTAAGCGGAATTTAAAAGCATAGTAAGGGTTGCTTCTACAAAGATAATTCTGCTGTTATAGTACAAAATTTTCAAAATGTCATTCTACAACATAGATAATTTATAGTTTATCAGACTCTTAGATGTTGCTTTTAAACAGTACACTAGTTTTATAAATAAATTTATCAAATGCCTAAACCTGTTTTTCTCACTTATTGCTTACAACAAAGCTACAAAAGGGTTACAACATAACATACCAAATTGGCACTTAAATATCTTGAGTATTTCTTATTTGTTACTAATATTGTAAAAAAAAAAAA
>JXTC01000137.1:404096-420321 GCA_002914845.1 Trema orientale | reverse complement strand
ATTTTGATTTTGATATATGAATTTTGTCATATGGGTTTGGGTTTTTTTAAGAATTTTGTTTTGATTTCTCTTGTAAAGACTTAGTCTTTGAAATCAGTCTCTGGGTTTAGGAAGTGGGAAATAATGTATAGATCTTCTCTGGATACCAATTTCGTTGGCATTGGTTTTTACTTTGTGTGGTAACTGAAATTTTTTTTATTTTAATTTACTTTTCTCAGGGCAGCAGAACAACTCGTGGGTATTGAGCAGGACCCGGCAAAGTTCACGCCTGCAAACACCAGATTCCATCGTGAAAGCTCCAGTATTCGTCGCATATTCCGAACCAATGATATCACCTCAACCCCGGAAGCTGGAGTATCCCATGTATCTACTCATGTAATGGAGGACGACAAGATTATGGATGGTGACTTTAACCTTTTGGCTCAGTCATATTTCGATTGCCGAGAGTACCCGTGAGAAATGTTCACTTTGCTTCGTAAAACCCCAGCAAAGAAAATACCAACCCAAGCAGCCAAATCCAATTCTTCATTTCCATGGCGCTCTATCAGCGCCACACCACCTTCGGCCGCCGAGGCGGCCCAGGTCGCCGCCATGGCCGACCTTGTCCTGAAATCCGACCCAGAAGCTCTACCCAATACCCTTCACAACCCCACTGTGGAGTGGACCCCATACCTGGTCGATAGGACCCTGAAGCGCCTATGGAATCATGGACCCAAAGCCCTCCAGTTCTTCAAGGTCCTAGATCGACACCCAAACTATGTCCACTCCTCCTCCTCATTCGACCACGCAATCGACATCGCTGCCCGTTTAAGGGACTACAAGACAGTGTGGACCCTCGTGGCCCGAATGCGGTCTCGCCGCCTCGGTCCCGGCCCGAAAACTTTTGCAATTATCGCCGAGAGGTATGTTGCAGCTGGTAAGCCTGATAGAGCTGTTAAGGTCTTTTTGTCAATGCACGAACATGGTTGCCCTCAGGATTTGAATTCGTTTAATGCTTTTCTTGATGTGTTATGTAAGTCGAATCGAGTCGAAAAGGCGTATAATTTGTTGAGAGTTTTTAGGTCTAAGTTTAAGGTTGATGTTGTTAGTTACAATATCATTGCTAATGGGTGGTGTTTGATTAAGCGAACCCCTAAGGCATTGGAGGTTTTGGCGGAAATGGTGGAGAGGGGATTGAACCCGAGTTTGACTACATATAATATAATGCTTAAAGGGTATTTTAGAGCTGGTCAGACTAAGGAAGCTTGGGAATTCTTTCAGGAAATGAAGAGAAGGGAATGCGAGATCGATGTTGTTACATATACTACTTTGGTTCACGGTTTTGGTGTCGTTGGTGAGATTAAGAAAGCTCGGAAGATTTTCGACGAAATGGTTGGGAAGGGTGTGCTTCCTTCAGTTGCCACTTACAATGCTTTAATTCAAGTTTTGTGTAAGAAAGATAGTGTGGAAAACGCCGTAGTTGTTTTTGAGGAGATGGTGAGGAAGGGTTATGTGCCTAATTCTACAACTTATACTGTGTTGATTAGAGGGCTGTGTCACGCGGGTGAAATGGAGAGGGCGATGGAGTTTATGGAAAGAATGAAGGATGATGACTGCGAAGCAAATGTGCAGATATACAACATTTTGATCCGTTACTTTTGCGAGGCTGGGGAGATCGATAAGGGCTTGAATGTTTTTGAGAAGATGGGCAGCGCAAATTGCTTGCCTAATTTGGATACCTACAATGTTTTGATTAGTGGAATGTTTGTGAGGAAGAAATCAGATGATTTGTTGGTAGCTGGGAAGTTGTTGATTGAGATGGTTGATAGAGGATTTCTACCTCGGAGATTGACTTTCAATCGGGTTTTGGATGGACTTTTGTTAACAGGTAATCAAGCTTTTGCAAAAGAAATCTTGAGATTACAGAGCAAATGTGGTCGTCTTCCTCGTCAATTCAAATTGTGAGACTGCTTGTTTGTTCGAATTGGCTCGTGAACCATTTGAGTATGACTGGAGTTCATTGTTTGATTGGAAACCCAACTTATCACTGTTAGAAAGGCGTTTCATACTCTGGATTAAACTGTAAAGCGTGATCTTTTCTCTAAAACATTTCTAATAGTTGCTAAGCAATTAGTCTTCATTTTTGGAGAATGACTTGCTCGGTGATCTTGTACTTATCGAGATGGTTGGTTCAACAAGCAGTCCACAATTAGGACTGGATAAGGAGAATTGCACTCTTGTCATCACTGGAAATGAAGTAGCATATTGACTGGGTGGTATTTCAGGGAAACAGCCAGATCAAGAAGAGTATTGGTTTCGATGATCCCCAGATTTTTTTTGCTTCTTCTTCACAATTGCCATCCCATGTTTTGGGACTTCGATTACTGCCAACTTGTTTGATAGAGAACATAAGCATTTTTGAGCTTGTAATTGAACTCCCAGTTCTAATACGAAAGAGAGTACTATAAAATGTGAATTGTGGTGTGAAAAGGGCCGTTTTTCACAAATTAAAAAAGGAAATTGAAGGAGATTGTGGAGTAATCATCATGTTCAATTCAAAAGAAAATTCGAAAAGCTACCAGTTTGGACCTTTTGCACCAATTACCATACCACGAGTTGGCGCATCTGAGAATAATAATCTGAAGAGGGTTCATGATTGGGAGAGTCTTGCTTCTACTTATCATCCTCAGTATCAAAACCAAGGTATCTTGCCAGGCCTTCTTGGTGATAAGTTGAAACTTAATTGATTTTTCTCAATGACAGCTTTCCCTTTTAAGATGTTCTTTCCACATTGCCTTTTAGTCCTTTACTTTGTCAGTACGTTACGAAGTAATCAATTTTGCAAATTAGAGCTGTACTGTGAGTCTGTGACAGACCCTAGTGTCTTTGAGCTCTCCCCAAATCTGCTTCAAGATTTATCCATTTCACATCGTTTGTGTCATATATTTTTTTCACTCTAAATTTAGACAACTCATTCTGCGAGCTATTTTTGGTAGCAGTAATAACTAATTAAGTATATTTTCCAAATCATCCTGCAGCACTGAAAGACCTTTTTTCACATTACACGGAAGCATGGAAATCATGGTACTCAGAAGTCTCTGGGAAGAAACCAATTAAAGTTTCTTGATACCTCGCTCTGATTGATCAAATTGACTTAATTAGTAAATTGTTTAAATATAAATCTTGAGCTGGTGAAATTGGATGAAAATGAGGTGGCTCTTGTTTTATGCATGTTCTCCATGCACCAACTTAGAATCGCCATCCTCTCTTAGGCTACTATATTTTACAGTACCTGTTTGATATCTCCACGGGTTGTCTACATTCTTTATGCGTTGGTTGGCAGTTAGGGGTAGGAGAAGAGTTTCGTTATATTCTGGCCGCTGTACGGAAGTTGATGCTGTAAATTTGCTGTGGCTAAGAAATTTAAGTCCTTTATGTGACGTCTCATGTGTTCTTTAGTTTGAGTAATTTTTTTAAAGCACGTTTACACTTTCAGCCTTTGTTTTCAGCTTGTGAAGATTTGACAGCAGTCTGCAGTTGTATCGAACTTTACCCCCATTATTTTCTAATGGAGGTGGCTTGGATTTCCTTTCATTTCTTCAGTGGAAACTTTTTTTTTTTTTTTTGTTTGAGGGAATTTCTTGATCGGAAACTTGGTCCTGTATAACATTTTTCTCTTTTCCCGACCAAGTTAATAATTTGTTTATGCAGTCTATTAGAATAGAAATGTGGACATGTGTCATTTGAAATGCCAGCAGCGCTAAGATGCTTGGTGTTACCATTTTTTATTTTTATTGGGAGATAGACAAGTAAAAGACTACTACTTCAAGACAAACGATTTTTTTAGGACTATTTTTCAGGTTGATTTTTTCGGACTAATAATTTTTATTATAACCTCTTTCATTATAATTAAAAGTGACTTTTAAGGTCATAATTCTATTTTTCACCGTACCCATTTGTCATTTTTTCGTGAGCCAAACACTGTTGATGTTCGAGGCAAGGAAGAATTCAGGTCACTATTTAATAGAACAGTTACTTAAACTTTGAGATTTCAGTTGTTGACAATTATTGAACCGTATAATTTTATAACTATAACGTCCATATTATCTCAAAGAACCCAATTTCACTGCTTATTATTTTAGTATCCTTGTTACTTTGTCCAACTATTTATTTGTGACCCGTCACCGGGATCTCATCCGTCCTTTTTATTATAAAAAAAAAACTATTTATTTGTATATTCTATTGTTGTGCGTCAATTTTGTAATAAAAAAAAAAACTATTTATTTGTATATTCTATTGTTGTGCGTCAATTTTGTATCTGCTTGAAAAGTAACTGAGCTTCGGAAGTATTCGAGACGTTTGAGCTGTCCGAGGAAGCACCAGTTCATTCGAAGCTGATTTAGATCGAAAAGATCGCGAATGATCAATTGACTAGCATATTTTTATTCTGAGATTTTTTAAGTTGAAATATTTAACTCAGAGATATTTATGATTGGTTTCGAAAAATTAGAAATAAGCCTATTTAAATTAAGATATTTCCCAATTTTAAGAGAAATACGAATTAAATTCATATTATTAGTTACCTTATCTATAAGGAGAATCCTAATCTTCAAATTCTATAAATACAAGGCTTATGAATAGATAATAAGATCCGATTTTCATTTTATTAGAAATTATACATAAATAATAATGACTATATTAGACGCAAGCTCTTTATTCGAAAGTTGAATACTTAAAAATCTGTCTTTTATTGCTTTTAGGGCCTGTTTGGGATAGCTTTTACTTCTTGAAGTAAAAGTATAAAAAGATCTTCTTAAAAAAGATGGTAAGTCCATGCTTCTTTAAAAAGATCTTTTGGATACAAAAAGATCTTCTAAAAATTCATCCAAACACTCTTAAAAGATCTTTTGAACCCTAAAAGATCTTTGAAAGTTGTGCCAAACGGGCCCTTAATTGTTTTGTTCTACCTTTTACCAATCCCTTGATATACCAATTTTTGGTATCAACATCTATTTAATTATTTCATCCAAATTCTACAAGCTCAATCTAATCGACTCTAATCCCCTGCTTTCTTTTTTCCTTAATTCTTATATACTATCTTGGTTGTGATATTCTATACACCATTTCTTCCTAGTATAACTAGTTCCCGGCTCACTCGACAAGTCTGCATATAGTTAATTAGGAAAATTTTATAGAAAAGCAAAAATATAATAACAAAGAAAAGAGTGATATTGCTATGGATATTATTGTGCACTTTAATTTACAGAATAACAAACTAGGAGAGATTGAATCATAGTATTATTTTCCCGTCTTAAGGCATAAGAGAGGTCAAATCATAGAATTATTTCGTCTTGAACACTGACATTGAGAGTCTTGTTTGGGAGGACAATGCTGTTGATTACCACTACCTCATCTTCAACAGAAACTGCTTCACCTGGATACACAACAACAGCATTCCGATTGTGAAGTGTCAATACTAGTTTTTCTGAACGGGAAGAGCGAAAAACAGTGCAAAGGAAAAATAGAACAAAGCATACCAAGAATTGTTATCCCAAGTTTGGCATTATAATCACCACTGGCCTGAAATCATATATAGCAATTTAATCGACCATACAATTATTTTACCTTATTCTTTACCACTTGTATCGATTCAAAAAGACTTCACAACTTACCTGGACTCGGGACCATTTCCCGATGGAAGATTTCCAACCAACAATTGCATGAATAACAACTGCATTTTCCTGAAAGAAAACAGTAAAAAGTTTAAGCTTAAGTGGTTTAGCAAAGAAAAAAATAAGATATACAAGCTAAAGACAAATATTTTGGCTACGGTTTGTTACTTTTGATTGGTCAAACCTTAATTTCTACATCATCAAGGATGTTACAACTGATGAGCCTTGCACCAGCACCTATGCGAGCATTTGCAGATATTGAGACGTTGGGCCCTATCTGTTTTGTAATATAGCAGAAGTATTAAACGAACCCAAAATTTTCGAATTGAACACCAGAAACACTGATGATAATATGTAATAATCGGTTTTCTAGCAACATGGTCACAAGGCTATTGTTGTTAGAACTTTTTTTTTTGTACACACCAACATGCTTTAAGTCGGTATGCACAATGGATTGGAGATGAAAGAAGTACCTTTGCAGTCGGATGTATTTTCGCTGATGGATGAACATAAACATCACCAACAATTTTTGCACTCCTTGTTCCGTTCCCACTTGCCAAAAGATCTGGGGAGGTGAACCGGAATTGTGCTAGGTACAGAGCAGAACATTTCAATGACATTCTGCAAGTATCAAGTTTAAATTTTGAGATTGTTGCTCAGATTTAAGGGACACATGATATAGCGATAGAACAACTCTGAGGCTAGTCTTACCCAGGAGTTTTGATCTGTTCCCAAAAGTCCCTGGTCTCATATGTAAATAACTGCTTCTTCCCCGCTAAAGGTGATAGAATATCTTGATCCAATCTTACAAAATGTGAGGGAATACTCCTGTCAAAAGAAGAAATGTGGTATAAAAAATATATGTAAGCTTTGCTTGTATTTTGAGCATAATAGTTGAGCTTTGCTTGTATTTTGAGCATAATAGTTGGTATGGTGCATCCATTAACTTAATTTGGATCCATTTTCAGCTAAATTCAGAGGAAACCAAATTGATTATTTCAAATGAAGTTGGCAAGATCCGTCAAAATTATCAAATCACAGTTTAAAACAATCTACATCGTAAATGCTTTTGAAACTGAAGCTGAAAGGCTAAAAAATACTTCTCTATGCAATAGTTTTGTCTTCTAGTTGGTTCAACAAGCTCAAGACACAAAATATATAATATCTTAATGAAGTGACTTCCCAACAGCCTTCCACGTTGCATCAAAAGCAGTAGGATATAACACATCTAACTGACTCTAGCAATTAAAACCTGAACTATGTCACCTAACAAGGTGCATATCCCTCGAATATCTTCTTCACTGATTGGCCAGATATGGACTTTGTTTTGAACAAGTCAGTATAATAGTGCATATGAAACCTTAACTACAAACATTCTTGTACTTTTGAGAAAAAAAATTATATATATATAGAAGCAACTTTTGGTATTATAAAAATGTACATAGACGTATTATATATACATATAAAAATATGTATTTATATTATTGGTGAAATTATAGTATTATGTAGTTAGTACCTTGTTGCTGACTGGAGGGCTTCAAAGCTGGATAGACGTCTCAGATTAGCTGCAAATAACATAGAAATTTCAGCATGAAGTTTGAAATTATACTCGCATAGGTAAACCAGAGACTTATGTGACTTACCTCTGTCCTTCCTTTGTGTGGAAACCCCCTGGATGGCAGCAAAGATATCCGGTGTAAATACGTAAACACCACAATTTATTAGATCACTAACCTGCAAAATATGAAAAATATCAATTAGCTATGTTTTGATAGAAACTGAAGCTCTAATATGCTGATCATTTGAACAGTAAAAGCTTAAGAAAATTCGATATAGTGGTTGAAAATTTCCAGCCTTATACATACAAACGTCTCAGGTTTTTCTGTGTAATGCAACAGTTCATTGGTGGTTGGATCAGCAACCAGCTCCCCGAATTGACTAGCTGACTCCGCAGAAACCTGCATATGGAGAGAAGAAAAGCTTAAATAATGAAAAGGATGTTTAAGGAAAAAATCTATCAAAAAAGATCTCTGCCAGGACTCTGCTTGTGCTAGTGTTCACCAACCTTGATCACTAGGATTGTTCCCATTCCACCATAACTTTTGTGAGCCTCTGCAGATATAAATGGTGATAAAGTAGATATTAAGCTTTGCAAAACCCTCTTATGTTCCCAATAAACATAAACAATGAAGAAAGCTGGAAACGAAAAGATACACGCATCACAAATTTCAGAACCATCATTAATCATAGTTACCAAGCATTTCTGGCAATGGAAAACTGCAGCAAACATCACAATTCAGCAAGAAAATGTGGGACTGCCATGAAAAGATCAAACAACCAAATCAAAGATTTCACTTTAAAACAAACTTCCACAAACAAAAAGGTATGCAAGTACTTGATCTTAGTATTTCATTTACACAGCAGAAAAACAACACAAACAAACGAAAAAAAAAAAAGAAATAAAACAAGAATTTCAAAATAAGAAAGGTGAAAATATAGAAACCGGGCTGTCTTCCATGATCAGATCTCTGAAGTTATAGAGTCCACCAGCTGAACCATGTGGCTTGTCTTCCCTTAGATATCTACGGCCACATAACAGCAGAATGATCACACAAGTCTAGAAATCAACCATCAGAAAAATATTTCGATTTCTTAAAATGTATATTACCTAACAGGGACTTTAAGCTCATTAGAGATGGCAGATACATATAATGCAAACTCACGTTCCTCATAGAAACCAATTAGATAGATATGTGCCAGGTTTGGAATCTGTAAACGCAACCATCATTTTTCAGCTGCTTTGTATTATATCAGAAATAACACATACCAAGAATCACTCAACTGGTGTCCTTCAAAATCATACCCTTTTACATGCCGAAATCGGATGATGGACCATCGGTTGTCCTGCTAAAGGAAAGAGCGGCTTCGGGACATTCAATGACAGTGGTCGAAATCTAGTACCTGCAAAATTGAAAATCAGAAGGCAAACATAAGGAATCTTACAGTATGACGCAAGAAACAAACTTAGTGTCATGATACTAGATTACAGATTAAAAACTATAACGCATTGGGATCAATGTTCCCTTACTTTCGCAAAAATTCTGGTAACTAAATTACAATTAAGAGACATAAAAACGAAAAGGGTCTCATTCATTGGACGGAAATTCAAACCATTGTGAAAGGAAAATAAGAAAAATGGTCAAGGGAATCATTCCAAAAACCAGACTTTCCCCTCAAAATAGAACTAAATCTAAGAAAAAAGGGAGGAGAAAAGGCAAAGTGTTTCACATCCAAGATTCAGAATTTCCATGAACCATGAAGAGTGATCATATTCCAAATAATGTCAAAATCAGGAGTATACCTTTTGTGGGTCCTCCCACCATGATCACAGCAACCACCTTCTCCTCTGAGCTCCTCATGATCCTCAACCAAAGCAAACCCAGATCCCCAAAAGCCTCAAACTTCAGCTCTTCAAATCCAAAATCTTCAAAAACTCAAAGAACTCACACAACAGAAAGAACCCAGATGCATATTTATCAATAATGGCGTCTCTAAAGCCAATAAATAATTAGGGACCAAAATATCCGTACGGTTTAGCCAAGAGGGTAGTGTTTGTATGAAAATAAAAAGGTAATTAAGTCAAAAGGGTTAAGAAAGATCCAGCAGTAAGTGACAGGTGATAGTAGGTTTCGTGTAAAAATGTCAGTATATGCTAAAAAGGCCCAAGTAACAAAAACAGTTGAATCATGAATGCCACTCGAAACCGATAAGTACGCGCAAACAGCCAATGCCAAGGAAGTTTCCATCTTCCCTATTACCACAACCAAAAACAAAACAACAGAAATGTATGTATATATACATCATAGTTAAACTCTCTCATTCAGAGCCTTTTGTGTCTGATTCGGGGTTCCGGTTTCACTTTTTTGAGGGAGAGAGGAACTTCTCAAGGAGCGTGGGACCCACTTCAATCATTGTGAATTTGTGACCTTTTTTTCCCTAGTTTCCACCCGAATTAGATTCATACAAAAATAAATTTTTTGAAAGGAATTTTTCTATTATTGTTCTAATATTTTGACTTAAAAGAAGGGAAAAAAAATGCCAAATAAAATAGAGAATTATATAGAAGAAAATAACTTATTTATACATTAATTCTACGTGACGAATACCACCCTGATTTTGGATTTAGACCAAATAGTAAATGAATCATACTTGGTTTGGCATAGCAAACATGAAACTCAATGACGTTACTATCAGGTGATCCGTAGAGAAGTCATCTCCACTACATTATCATGAATTGTTTCCACTAATATTACTCGTAAAATGTTTCTGCTACTTGTCTAGAAAGAAGACCCGAACTAGATCTCCATGTAGAACAATAGAAGACATTTTGTAGGGATTGTTCCTTCCCTTTAATTTTGTATAAATAGAGGGGATGGCTACAGTAGGGGCGTCCCTACGTAGGGTCATGTCTTAATTATCGTTCGATGAGAATCTGTGGGGAATAACAGGAATCTGTGAAGAATCTATTTATATACAGATTCCCATCCAACGGTGAATATACAAGGCCCTACGTAGAGGCGCCCTTATTGTAAACGCGCCCATAGATAGAATGCTTTATCAATAAAATATTTTTTTGTTCTGTTGTATGTTTTACTTTACTTTAATTGCTTACTATCTTAAATATCAGAATGTATTGTAGGTAACAACTATCATTACGAGATCCAAACGAATAGAATTGAAGGTAGAAACAAGATACACAAACTACTTAGGCTCCATTGCATTGTATTGAATTGTAAATACAATAATGTTGCTTCCCTAATGACTCAATTGATAAAAAAAGAATTAGGATTAGAATTAGTAAGCATTGTATTACTATTGTCTTATTTTTCCCTTTATTCTTAGACATTTCGAAGGTATCTCCTTTCTTTCCTTTCTTTTCTTGTAAGATTAAGCATTTTGTTTGAATCTATAGAAGGTTTTTTGAAATTGTTTCATATTTGGACTATTTCCTCAAAAATCAACTTAGAGTTGGTGTGGTAAACCACTCTTAGGGCATCTCCAACCTTGCACCAATTTGGTGCAAAATACCATTTTGGTGTTAAAAATCCTCTCCAATGCAACACCATTTTCTACACCAAATTTGGTGCAAATTTTTTTATTTACCTAATAGCCCCCACCTTTATAACTTCCTACAAATTTATTCCCAATATAACCTTTTTTTATTAACATTTATTATCTATAATGATTTAATTTATTTCATAATTAATTTAATTTGACTAAATGATACATGATATAATGACCGCATGCATTACCATGCACAACATGATAATTGAGGATGATCGTGATGTTGATGCACTAATTAATGATTCAATGGAAGCTCCAGCTCCAGCAGTTGAGATGGTGGTAGACGAAAATATCCGGTTTCAAGAATTTCTTGCTCGTCATAGACAAATCAAGGATAAAGAGGCTCATATTGCACTTCAAAATGCATTAATTGATCATTTGTGGAATGAATATACTAATTCGGAGAATTAAATGTCGATCAATATGGAACTAGAATTTTTTTTTTTTTTTTTCCGTTTATGTAATCCTTTTTGGTTCATTTGTGGTATTAAATGTTATATATATTTTTTTCCTAATATTTTACTAAATGCAATATTTAGTTAATTAAAAATAAGGGGATGGCTACGGTAGGGGCGTCCCTACGTAGGGTCATGCCTTAATTATCGTTGGATGGGAATCTGTGGGGAATAACGGGAATCTGTGGAGAATCTATTTATATACAGATTCCCATCCAACGGTGAATAAACAGGGCCCTACGTAGGGGTGCCCCTACTGTAGACGCGCCCTAAAAATAATTTATTAATTTTTACTATTATTAATTTATTAGCATATTTTTTCTAATAATTTGTAATATTGTGTCAAGAAATATATAGATGTAGTAGTTTGTAAAATAAATTAATTGTTGAAGGACTAAAAAGATAGAGAATAGAAAGAGAATATTCTTTTTAGTGTAATTTTTGGTATAATGGGTTGGAGTTCAATCTATAAAATGATGTGAAAGTTACACCAACTTAGTGTAAAAATTACACTATTTTGACGTTATGGGTTGGAGATGGCCTTAATCCCTTCGATTTATTCTTTTTCCAAGAAAACTTTAAGAATTTGATCCTTGGGTTTCAAAAGTCATCTTCAGATATCACTGTGCTAATCATCATTATTCATTTAAAAGTAATTTATACTATTCATTCTGCTAAGTAAGATCATGATAATGTCAAAACTTGGCGGATAGAAATGCAAGTCAAATCAATTTACAAAGTTAAAATCACTGTAGCCATTGAGAGGAATTTGAAAAGAAACAGCTCAAGCTTAGAAAAAGATATCTTATGATGAGGCTGAGAAAGATGAATACTATTCTTTTGGCCATCATGATAAAACGCCAGTCAGTGAAGAAAAAAATATTATTTTTCTCCAATTGGTTTGAAAAGTTTTGGACAACTGAGCTTTCAAAGTTTAAGGGCCGTTTGGTTCGCCCATTCCATTCTATTGGAATGGAAAATCCATTTGAATGGGTGTTTGTTTCAACAATTCTAAATTTTCCATTCAAATGGTTTTTTGGAATGAGTGTTTGTTTCAACAATTTAGTTTTTTCATTCAAATGGTTCATCAGTCATATCAACTATTTGAATGGATTTTTGTGTCTTGGATGAGAATGGAGGGAAAGAGGTGTTTTTGAATGGTCCATTCCAATACTCCCTTTCTAATTATAACCCATTCCACTATTTTTTCCATTTAAATGTCTTCCATTCCAATTATAACCTATTCCATAATTTCCATTTAAATACACACATTCAAATAGGCGAACCAAACGGAGAATTTCTTTTGGGGACAAAAAGTGTAACTATTGATAGTACGAGCGAAAAGTAATTATTTCTTACAGGTATTATCATAATGCATTGGAACACGGTATAGTAAAAAAACATGCCATGATTAATACATTATAAATAATAATAGTAATAAAATTTCAAAGACAGGGAGCCTCCAAATACATATGTCTTGGAAATCATGTTAGATATAAACATATAATATTGAAACTTTATATTTTTTGATACGTAACATTTAATATGCATTATAATATCAGAATTAACGGCAAAATTTATGACCCTTCTAGAATTTTAATCTTATTTTTTGGTTTCTGCAAAATCATACTTACACATTTTAAATCTCTGCAAATTTATATATTTTGTGTACAAATTGAGTAATTTATGTTAACTGTTTAATTTATTTTCAATAGATTTTTTGTGTTAGTCAGCAAAAATTAGATATCCTTAATTTAGATTCCGTATTTAGTGAGAAATTTGTTGGTCAATTTATATGCAAAAGGTACAAATTTGCAGAGATTTGAAATGTGAAAATATAATTTTACACAAGTTAAAAGACATAATTAAAATTACAGAAATGCCATATTTCAAGGTATATATATATATTTTTTTTGCAGTTATCCCATAATATTATTATAATATAAAATACTAAAATGAGTCTAAATCTCAAATAGTAAGATTAAATAATAAAAAAAGGGCGCGTCTACAGTAGGGGCGCCCCTACGTAGGACTCTGTCTATTCACCGTTGGATGGGAATCTGTATATAAATAGATTCTCCACAGATTCCCGTTATTCTCCACAGATTCCTATCCAACGATAATTAAGACATGACCCTACGTAGGGACGCCCCTACCGTAACCATCCCTATAAAAAAAAGAATGAAAAAGAGAATGTTCTTCCCCCTTAAAAAAAAGGGGAGAGCTACAATAGGGGCGCCCTTACGTAGGGCCACTCTTTATACGCCGTTAGATGGGAATCTGTGGGGAATAACGGGAATTTGTGAGGAATCTGTTTATACACAGATTTCCATCAAACGGTGTATAGACAGGACCCTACGCAGGGACGCCCCTACTGTAGACGCGCCCTAAAAAAAAAAGAAAAGAAAAGAAAAGAATGGTCCTACCACATAAGCTATAAATGACAATTACCCGCCTCACAAGAAAAAACCTCAAACCACCCCCGTTCTTGTCCTATACATGCCACAAATGTAATTTCCTTCCAAAGTTAACCATTCCATTTGTTTCAACCATTCTATTCCATTCCATTTTAAATTTTCAAAATTTCTCTGGGAAATATATATATATATATTTTTTCACATAATCTGATCTACGAACTTGACACATTGAAAATAGTTTGGTCTCAATCATGTACACTTATTATCTAATTGCTGGGTCCTTTTCATCGTCCCCAATCCTACCCAAATGCATTTTCTGAAGNCAGTCATTATGGTCTTACCACATAAGCTATAAATGACAATTACCCGCCTCACAAGAAAAAACCTTAAACCACCCCCGTTCTTGCCCTATAAACGCCACAAATGTAATTTCCTTCCAAAGTTAAAATTTTCAAAATTTCTCTGGGTTCCCTTTTTTTTTCTTCACATAATCTGATCTACGAACTTGATAGATTGAAAATAGTTTGGTCTCAATCATGTACACTTATTATCTAATTGCTGGGTCCTTTTCATCGTCCCCAATCCTACCCAAATGCATTTTCTGAAGATCGAAATCGAATTGAATGCAATTAGGAGTGACTATCAACCCAATATACTTCTTTTTGTGCCTATCTTGATAATAAACCTTTCAAATTTGTCTTTGATTTTAATTGGTGGGGATTCCGGGCCGGAGGAGATAGGAAGTTTGGCCACCGACAATAGCACATGTAACTTCAGAAAAAAGAGAAGAAAAATGTGAAACTAGATGTACCAAGTTGGAGAATAAATTGGAGCTTTTCTTCCCTCCCACGTGAGGCTAATTTCCAGTCTTATTTATTATCTTTACAAACAAGCAACTAGAGAGAGAATGGCCATAATTGCATCAACAAGAATTTTAGAAAGAAACCCAAAGGATCTGGATTAAGTCCAACCACTCGAACCAAATTCAGATTACTATAACAGTTACTACCAAATTCAGATTACTATAACAGTTACTACCACTGTCGATTTTGAAATTAGAATCCAAGAATCGCTCCTTTGTTTTACACTGTCGATTTTGAAATTAAAATCCAAAAATCACTTCGTTGTTTTCTTCTCAGTTAAGGGAGCGGAGATTTGAATATGATTTCTAACATTGAATTCTAATGTGATTATATTAGTAAAGCAATCCGAAAAGAATCAGTAAATTCTCATATCTGGAATTTTTGAACTCTCATCATCACGATTAATCTGTTCACATTTATGGAACTTCTGCTGCTCGGAAAGAGACGCGATTGAAAAAAAAAAAGCATGTTCGGGAGCATAAATTTGTCCAAGTACGAATCTTATTTTAATGTCATTGGATTTACAATCGAGAGATCTGCCAAAATGCTGCTTCAACTCCCAGGACCTCAACGATATTGCACAAAGAGGGTAAAACATAAAAACTAGCATAATCAACTCAACATAGTTCTGCAACTTTATATTGATTATTTCTCCCTTTCTAACATCGATTATTCCTCTCACCTGATGTCGGGCAGATTTGGAATAATAACTTCTTTATTCGAGGAAAAGCTTTCACAGCTTCGAAGGAGACTTGTACCAGCCCCAAGGTTCATCGGAGATGTACTGAGTTACCTGCTTCACGCTCAAGTAGTTATCAAGTCCCCTGATGAAAGCAAAAGGAAAATTAGAGCACTGGCAGCACCGGGCATTTCAATTATGGCAAATCAGAATAAAGCATGGCAAAAAGGAAAGATGTTAGAACAGAGTTCTCCATCAAAATTAATAGCTGTTTGGTAGAACATATCTTTTCGTGAGAAATAATCGATGAGGAAAGATGCAATGTTATTTATCCGCTCAATAATTCACTTTGGAGAAGGGAAATGATGATCATACCATTCTCCAAGTTCACGTCCGAAACCACTACGTTTGGTGCCTCCCCATGGAGCCTGAGTGAAGCATGGTTGTGAGCAATTGATCCACACTATTCCCGCTTGAAAAGCCTGCAGTTGGCAAAAATGAAGCACGTATTGTGTAAGCAACTTATCCAGGAACGAGAAAATATATGTCACTTGAGATGCAAAGAAGTCTCACCTTTGTTAAGCGCTCACATCTTTCTAGATCTTTTGAAATCACAGCAGCACCCAAGCCGTAGCTGTAAAATATCAAGAGTGTCATTTAAAGAGCTTCTGAATCAAACTAGAGCACCTTGGCCATCCCATTACCCAAAAGAGGGGGAAATTCCGAGAAAAACAAAATAAACTAAGCGATGTTTTCTTGTAACTTCAATTACGATTGCAAGCAAAAATACACATAAAAACACTTACTGTGTGTCATTTGCTAATTCAATGGCTTCATCTTCAGAAGAAAATGTTTTAACACACAGAACAGGTCCAAAAACTTCTTCTCTCCAAATTTGCATGGATGTGGTCACATCAGCAATGAGGGTTGGTTCTATGAAGAACCCTTTCTTTAGATGCTGCAATTCATAGAATAAACATAGAGTGGCGAACTCAAGACCTGGTATTTTCTTTTTAAAATAAAAACAAAGAAAAAA
>JXTC01000137.1:369252-403828 GCA_002914845.1 Trema orientale | reverse complement strand
TGTCATATCACACCTGCCCTCCACTAACAACAGGGCCAAGCCGGCAACCTTCTTCCAGAGGATCTGAGATCTTTATGTTTTTAATCCATTTTACCAGCTTGTCCAAAAATTCTGCTGCAATGCTTTCCTGCAATTATTTTTAACAAATTCGAGTCCCTTCAGAGATAACAAGGAAGATAAAGGAAGAAAAAGAATCTGTATCATGTAAGGTTAGATAGCTGATGTATTGTTGCAAATCATGTCATAATTGCTATTTTCTGAAGCATGTGAAAAACAAGATGGGAAAGGTATATAACATTTTGCTAAATACTTACATGCACTATAAGACGGGATGTTGCACTGCAGATCTGACCATTTGTCCAGAAGCAACCAAAGGCAGTCCATTCAGCAGCTGAGTGAATTACAGCATAGGAGTAAAAGGTTATTCTCATATCATGTGATTAGTTACCACAAAATTTGATCAGTTTTAGATGTCAAAGTCCCTATATGCACAAATGCTTCAAGCAAGTAATTATCCCAACTGCCATCTTAGAAAAGGGGCAGTGTAAGCTTAAACTTATCCTTCAGAAAGTACTAACCCTTGTCAAGTTCAACATCCTCAAAGATGACAATGGGACTTTTGCCACCAAGCTCCAGTGAAACAGGCTACCAAGAATAAATACATTAGAATTTTTCCTGTTTTTTCAACTAACAATACATAATGAGCACAAAATTCACAAATGTAGAAGGTCAACGATCGTATTATAATTCTCTAGCATACCTTGACCAATTGAGCTGCAGCTGCCATAATCTTGCTCCCAGTGGCAGTGCTTCCAGTAAATGCAATCTGTTGAATATGTCATTAGTACCAAAGCATGAAAAAAAAAAAAAAAACCCATAATACACCACAATAAATGAAATTAAAATTAAAAAAAAATGCTAGTTACCCAACCAGATATTTATGTTACAAAACATGCTCGTAGATATTAATAAGATGGTTCAACTCTATAAAATTTCCAAAAATAAAGTTACTAAAAAGACGAACCTTATCAACATGGGGATGAATTGCCAAAGGTGCTCCGGCTTCGGGCCCTAACCCAGTCAGAATATTAAGGACACCAGGGGGAAGACCCACCTCTCGGCAGACATCAGCAAGCTCCAAACAAGTTCTGGGATAGAAAACACAGTGAACATCATGAATTTACAAACTAGCAAAATAAAAATCAAAAGTAAGCAAATTCGTAAATGTCAATAAGGACATACATAGATGCCAATTCAGATGGTTTTAGAATCGCAGCACATCCAGCAGCCAAAGCAGGAGCTACCTTCCATGTAGCCATTAATAAAGGGTAGTTCCTAGCATAGAAAATTAGCACATAATCACCATGTCACCCTTTGCAAAGAAAATAATCTGATTAAATCCAAGAAGTTCAAAAATCATCATCCCCTATCCAACATCTAGAACCATTTGATCCATAATAAAAAGCAAGAAGCAGCAATACCATGGTGTGATCAACCCAACAACTCCAATAGGTTCCTTAAGAATGTAACTTTTGAATGAGTCCATAGGAATAGAAAGAGGAGCTTTTTGCTTAGCATCCAAACCTTCAGCAAGGTCAGCATAGTACTCAAAACACCCAGCAACATCATCCTGGATAACATGAATAACAATGTAATTATGTAAGGCAGCATACATGACAGGTGACGCTAATATTTTGCATAAACTCACAACATTCAAGTGGTTTAACCTCCATTAAAGACCTTTTAACCTATTATGGTTATTCGACAAACAGATAGGAAGAATCCAGGAAAAATTAGTATATCAGAAAAGAGGAACTATTTAGAACTAATGTATCAAGTTTTTTGGTACCAGGTCCCATGATGCTTCATCCAATGGTTTCCCGCAATCAATTGCTTCAAGTTTTGCTAGCACTGGTTTTCTCTCTGTTATCTGCATTCAGCCACACACACCACAAGATAAGGACATTTAACAGGATCATTCAACTTAAAAAAAAAAAAAAAAGAAAAGAGAAAAGGAATTGACATATCAACAGAAGGTACAGATAATATTTTACGTTGATTAAAAGACTGATCCAGGCATCTTCTTGGTATACATGTAGTGATCTGTAGACTCGACTAGATAAAACTATTAAACTCAATGCAGTTTTTTAAATGATCGCCTCTATATTACATGTGCTACTTGAAAGATTGTAACCCGCCTGGACCAATGAAACCTTTTCAGAAAACACTAACACATATTTCTGCTGAACTTAAAACTTAAAAAGAAATAATAGGTTTTTGTTTGCTCTTTTTGTGTGGGCATCTGCTTAAAAAAGTTTCAAAATAGGGTGACAAAGGCCCTTCTGCCGCCCTTGTAACTATCTGTTCTAGTACTCAGCTGATTCATGCAGTCATGATCCCAAATTTTGTATAACTTTAAAAGCAAACTCTCTGATTCAATTTGGTAATACGGGTTGCAGAGGCTTAATCGAAACTAGCAATTTTATGGTGTTAAACATAGTCATTTCAGAGGATATACCTTGGCAGCAATAGCACGTAGGTACTTGGCACGAACAGCCCCAGATGCTGAAGCCCATTCTGCGCCTTTGTTTCTTGAAAGGGCTCTTCGGGCAGCAGCCACAGCAAGCTCCACATCTTCCGAAGTAGCCGCTGGAATGTCACCTAAAGCACAATCCAGAAAAACACTCCATTCACCACATTGAATTCGAACCACAAATCCAAACAATACATTTCCTAATCTCAATCCAAACAAGGAAAATCGGGGAAAAAAAAAAAAAAAAAATAGAAAATATTTCAATCTCCAGTTTCAGATGATTCAATATATATATATACACACACACACACACACACACATATATATGTATCTTAATCCCCTGTTTGGTTGCTAGGAAAATGGATATCTATCAATACTACCATCCTAATACCGAAGCTTAAGTAAACCCAGTTCGCAGATACATCTAGAGCTAAGCTTTTCACATTTTGCAGTACATATAATCAATACTCAACAATCGAAGTACAAAGATCCATGTTCAATTCTCTTCTCTTCACTTCATCAACACCATTAACAAACCCATAAGTTGAATTAGCCAAGAGAAAAAAAAAAGTAATAACAGAAACGGAAAAACAAATTTAGAGAGAGAGAGAGAGAGAGACCGATGATTTCCTCAGTAGAGGGGTTGATGATGGGGATTCGCTTCTTCAAAACTGGTTCTGTCCACTGACCATCGATGAAGAGCTGCCTACTGGGTATTGGAATCGCCATTGTTGTTCTTGCTCTCTCTCTCTCTCTCTCTCTCTCTCTCTCTCTATATTATATATCTAATATTCAGTACTCAGTGGTGCTTCTATCGAGGACTGATGATATGACTTTTTTGAGCTTTGCTCTACTATTCTCTACTGCCTTTTTTATTTTCTTCTCTGTGTTGATTAGTTTTTTATTTTCTTCCCCAACTGAAAATTTCCCAAGTTTCTCTCGCTCTCTTGGAAAATTACAGCATGTTATTTATTTGGTACATTAAACTTAAAATAATTAGAGTGATCACCTTCGACTTATAAAAACAATGGAAACATAAACACCATTAAAATATACATTCCTTTCAATTTAAATAATAATAATAATTACAATCATGGTAATCGCAGGCATAACGGAGTTGAAATCACCACTCCCTAATATAAATAGATAATACTTACAATTCTAATGATCACCTTGGGCTTAAAAAATTGGACTGATAATTAAATATAAATTTTCACCATTTAGCTATGTTATATTTTTATAGAGAAATTTAGGTGGATGGCCAAAATTTTAAATTTGATTAAGTAGATGTCCATTTTTAAAATTTTATAGCTAAATATCCAGGTATATATATTTTTGCACTTGATAGATACGCATATGTACCAATTTTAGTTACTGTACTGAAATGCACTAGGTATATAATTTTTTATACTTGGTATATAAAATTTTACACTTGGTATATATGCATATATACTGGATATTTTGCTATAACATTTGAAAAAAGGACATTTACTAAAATTGGGTCCAAAATTTGGTCATATTTATATAAGCCCCTTAAAGATTTATAACATTTTGAGTGTTATTTTAATATTAATAATATTCGTTACTGAAAATTTTCTTTTGAAAATGCAATTTTGGTCATATATATTTTTTAAAAATGCGTGTCTATAAATGTTTTTTTTATAAATATTTTAGGAGTTGTAAAGGACAATAGTTTTACTTTTATTCTTCAAAAGGAAGTTATTGTATTTCGACTAAATAAATCAGAAGTATTCCTGTTGTCAACCTATATATATATATATATATATATATCTATTATTATGAAAATAGGGATCACAGATTCACAGCCTGCAGATCTTTTACGAATCATTATTCTAACATTATCAACATGCCTTTTTCTTTTTCTTTTTTTATTATAGGATCCACGTTGCTTTTATTTTCCTTTATTCGTAAAACTTCTCTATTTAGTTCCTTATTTCTGTTTAGATTGTTTATAGGTAATCCATATTTAATTTCAGCCATCAAACTAAGTAACCCAATATTTAAATCCTCTTAAGCACAGAATAGTCCAAATTTAGTTATAGAATATTTGGATAAGTACTTATTGAGCATCTCAATCCAACCTGTCAACCACCCGAAGCAAAGTCCCCGTTACCAGAGTTTCGAATCTCAAGATCTTCATCTATTAATTTGCAGCCAAAAAAAAAAAAAAAAGAAAAATGAAACACATTCATAGAATCAAACAATATCCAAAAATAACAAAGTAGACAATTCAAAAATAAGAGTAGGACTACGATGTCTCTAAACTTCTCAAACGTACACGGCTTTCTTATTGTTCCTGATATTTTTACCTGTTTAGTTTTGTGTTTTTTTTTTTTGGCATTTAGGTATATAACAAGTAGCATCCATAAGTAATTCAGAATTTTCCATCCAAAAATTCTGTTAAAAACTATGTAAAGTAAAGAAATTTTGCACTGGATTCATGTTTCAACAGTTTGGCAAGTGGTCCTCAGTTTCCTTTTCCTTTCTTTTTTAAGAAAATTAAACTAATACACTCTTATTCTTATCAAATTACAATGGTACCCCTGAAACCAGAGTAACTGGTGTGATATCCCTTTGGGTCCGTCTAAAAAAGGACTGAAAAACCAAAAAAAAATAAAAATCCATAGTTGTTTTTTATTTATAAGAAATTAATCATTATTTTAAAATCATAATTTAATGAAAACTAATGGACAAAAGAATTATTAGTCAAATTTGACTAGCAAAATAGGTGCATATAGATAGTAAAATTATTATTTTCCTCTATTTTTCTCTGCTAGCGTCCGTTTCTTCTCTTCCTCTCTTACATGCTGCCTCCCCGACCTCTGCTTCTTCCTCTCTTATAGTTGAGTCCCCTACCGAGTACTATGATATTCCCTCTCTCCGGTATGAGTTTTTCTTATTTTCTCTTTTTATTTTTGCTTTTATTTCCAAATAGTCCTGCCATTTGTGAAGGCAATTGTCCACTTAGATCTAAATCTATGATGCTCTTAGTATACCTAGATCTAAGATCTGCGGTGATTTGAGTTGTTTTTAGTATTTTTTTTTCTTTTACTAATGTAGTTGTCCTTCATATCTGTGTCACTTTATTCAGATTTGGAGAGGATGTTACTATCATGGATTGGAGTTAGCAGAATTTCTTCTGGTGAATCAATCAAAAAAGTTAGTTCGGATAGTGAAGAATTGAAACGAGTCAATAAAGAACTCTACTATATCCTTTATGAAGTTTTTTTTTTTTTTTTTTAAGACCATTGATGGGGACTACCTTTTATTTTGAGATCTTTGAAGATTTTTCTGTCTTCAAATTTATAAATTGATTTCCTGATTCTTATTGTCAGAGTTTTTATGTAATTTGGTTTGCTATTGTAACAAAAAAAAATTATTAGGCTTTTTTCTTTGGATGTTGCCATGTGTTCACATAAACCAAATAGGGTCAATGTATATTTTCTTTATTTTTGGGCATTTGATTTTCCAATAAACTATATTTCCCAGCCGCTGACCCTTTTTCATCCAACAACCATTATGTAGAGAACAAAATTAAGGAGTATCAAGATTTATGAAGAGAAATCAACAATATAGAACAACCATTATGTAGAGAACAAAATTATCCAACAACCATTATGTAGAGAACAAAATTAAGGAGTATCAAGATTTATGAAGAGAAATCAACAATATATGCGACCTTATTACCTCAACACACAAAAGGTGACTCAAGCAGCAGGGAGGCTGATACCTAGCCCAATCTCATACCCATTATTCGTATATTGGGTAAGTAAGATTCTTTTTTATCTTTTTAGGGGACACGTAACCATCAATCCTAGCATTTTAGGATCACAAAGCCACTACAAATAGTATCTTATATCTCACACATAAGGTAAGTTACTACAATTTCCTTAAATCCTATTTGTCTCATTGCCTTTTCGTCTCATTTCATTTTCTCTCCCTAGTTACTTCTGAAAAATATAATACCATTACTATTTAGTTACTATTCATTTGAGTATTTCATTTAGTACATCATTAACGTCATTTTGTAGAAGAAATTTGGCAAGTACCACAGCAGTACCACCATCATCAGCCGGTGAAAAATCCATCTATAGTTTTATTGTAGGTTGTATGGATCATATCTACATTAAATTTGAATTTTAGCCTTTTTTTCGAGAAGAATTACTTAAAGGTACGTTGTGCGCGTTGGTTCACACACCAAAATCCATGCCAACACAGGTGAAACATTAGGAACTAATGTCACACAATTTCTCCCCACATGACCTCTGACAGACTTTTTAAATTGAAAAAAGATAAAAAGCCTTAATAGATGGCAGGAAAACAATAAGTTATGTACCTCAAATTAAAAAATAACTAAAAGGGTTAAGATCAATGTGCGAAAAATAGATGAGGACGAATAACATTATTCACTGTTCTAATAATGCTAAACTCGGTTATCACATGATCTACTATAAGAATAATTTTTTAATAATTAAAAATTTACATAAGACAAGGTGATTGTGGTCTTTTTATGATTGATAATCACGTATTCTTTCAATTTTAAGACTTAAAACTGAAATACTCACCTCTTTGTCAAAAAAAGAAAAAGAACACATATGATAAATGAATGGTTCAATAATTCTAAATGTGGCACTAAAGAAATCAAGTGCCAAAAGTGTCAAGAAATGGATGTATATCTATGACTTTTTTTTCCAAAATAATTTTTTGGGATTACTTTTAGAAATAAGTTTTAGAGGAGTATTTTTTTTTTATTTTTTTAGTAGGATTTAATTAATGACTACCACTTATTACAAAGAAAGGAAAATAATTTACGCACTCTAGTAACTGAACTCCCGATCTAATACTCATTTTCCACTCTTCTCCATTCACTGAGCTAGCTCCAATGAACAACTTTTAGAGGAGTGTTAACCCCCCCTCTTTTTTCTACTCTCGAGCCTAGTTACTTATTACTTGACATTTTTATTCTATACTAATTTGTTACATTATTAAAATGTGAACATTTTTGCCATGTCAAGCACTCTCTAAGAGAGGGCCACTAACTTTTAACAATCATGTATTTCTTTTTTTTTCCAAGAGAAACCAATCATGTATTTCGAGTTATGATAATTATTATTATGACAACTAGTATTAAGATTTATGATAAAAATAATTAGTTTTAAGAAAATTATTATGAAAATTAGTCATAAAATAAAATTTTGTTTTTTTAAGGAAAAAAAGTTTATTTTACCTATAAATTGTCATATCTTTTGTTCATTCTTTCATGGCACTAACTTGTTAAGCCTGGAACGGATAGTGTTGGGCTTGCCACGACAGTGCGCTGTAGATTGACGTGTCTTGTCTAGCCCAGCACTAGACTTGGGCCAATGTTGTGTTTGGCACTCGGAATAGACCTTGCCACACTCTCTAGTGCTTGTGCCTACGGCATACCTACCTAGTGCCTACCATGGCCCGTGGTGTTTTTGCATTGATTTTTTTTTTTTGGTTAAATGCCAATAAATAAATAATTTGAAAGATAAAAGAAAAGCTTTAGAAATATAGAAGGGTAAAATTTCGTGGGACTTAAAATTAACCACTGTCTGCCTGAAAAAAAAACACCATGTCACTCTTGTTTCTTTGAAAAGGATCCACGTTTAATTAGTCGAATGTGCATTTAGAAGAAATAAAGAAAATACGTGTTTTACATATACCAACTTCCATCCATTTTTCTTTACTTTTTTTACTAACTGATGTGGTAATTTATTGTGACTGGTAGAAGGAGATGAAATTTTCCTATATATTGGAAACGAAAAGAAAAATTTTGGATTATAATTCCTTCTAATAATCTATTATTCTGCTCATCCAAAAATTACGTTGAGATTTTTGAAGTATGATAAGAGATTTAAGTAAAATTCTATCAATTAAAGAATAACTGCTAAAATATTGCTATGAATTAGTTTCTTTTAAAGGATAGTTTTCTATAAGTGCAAGCTCACTAATCAAGAAAGGAAAGGAAAGAAAAACTTATATATTCATGTGTTTTTTTTGGAAGGGACTTATAAATTCGTGTTTTAATCTATGAGTCACTTGAATTCACTAAATTAGTCCTTTTAAAAATAAAATTATTAGTTTAAAAATATTTTTTTTGTAATCAAATTACTTTTATTTCTATTCATAAACTTAGTAGTTAGTAACCTAAGAAAAGGAATTAAGTTACTCCTCATTCCAATTCCTAACAAAAAATACTGATACACAACAAAAAAAGACTAAAATTTCAATTCATTCAATTTACGGATTAGCAAGCGCACCATGAATAAGTTAAAATCAAGACGGGTCTATTGCCACCCCTATGTTTACTATCTACACACTTCCTTTTTAGTAAATTTTTTTATTTCCAAAGTAGTACTCAATAAAATTACGTTTTTGTACAAAAATTGCTTTTAAAATCTCTTTAAACACACCCTTCAAATTATTCTTCTTATTCTGTGTTTTTTTTTTTTAAAAAAAAATTTCCAGTCCCCTCTTCACATCTAAAACTCGTTTTTAGGAATCAAAGTAATTAAGTAAATTCACACTTTTCAATGATTTATAGTTTACAATCTGATCAATAATTTCTAGCCTTGAAAAAAAAAATAATAAGATAATGGCATCAATTATATGTATATATACAACGACAAAATTTTCCAGGAAAAAAAACAGGTTCAGCTTCAATATTTATATATAATATACATACTTTCATAAATGAAAAAAAATCGTACAACCTTTCTTAACCCTTATTTTGTCATCGATTTATAGAAAAAAAAAATATGATATCAATATTTTTATCCTTTAAAACAAATTAGAGAAAATAGCTATCAAATTATTGGAAATAATACACCCACGAAAAGAAGAAGAAGAAGAAGAAGAAGAAGAGAAATACACTAAGAATTCATAAACTTCTCTGGAAAAAATTGGTTTAAGTGAGATGAAAAGCACAAAAGAAGAAAAAGATAAGAAAGAAGCAGGTGGGTATAGAAAGAAGAAAATGTGAGAAAGAGAGAGAGTTGGAAGAGAAAATACAATTAAGTTAGGGATAAATTAGGGATAATTAAAGGGTGTAGTAAGGAGTAATTTAATTTTAAATTTTAATTAATAGGGTGGTTTGAGAAAAAGTGTGAGGAGAGCAGACAAAGGGGTGCTAATAAAGCCACCCTAAAATCAAAGATAGTTTCAAATAAAATAAAACAACAATAAACTAAAACACCCCCACCTTATACGATCACCGCCTCCGAAAAAGCAAAATAAAAATAAAAATAAAAATAAAAAACTATTATGATCACGTAGACAAAAACTTACGATCATAAAAAATATACTGCCCAAATTAGCAAAGAAGAGTAACGATATTATTACATAAAAATCATAGTCATTTATATATCGAAACATACACAGGAATGAATAAATCTCTATACAAAGACAATAAAAAAGAAAAAAAGAAAAGAAAAACAAGAATGTTCCCAAAAAAAAAAAAGAAAAAAGAAAAGATTTAATTGGTATATGAATTGGCTAGGCCTAGCTAGTGCTTCTGTGTGGTCTTGTGGTACTTGTCTTTGATCCACTGAAATCCAACGGTGGTCCCTTCCTTAACCTTCTTCACGCCACTCGATGCAACCGCTTTTGTCTTCACCAAACCTTCCCCAACCTTCTGCTTGTACTTGCCTCCCGATCCGGAGGCTCCGCTCTTCTTCGGGTCGTGAACCGGGTCCGGGTTGTAGTCCCACTGATCGGCCCACGAGGTCTCGTACGTGCTCCCAGCTCCTTCCATTTTGTACGGTCTTTCTCGAGAAAATTTGCGAGGATTTTCTTGGGAGAGAGAGAGATGGAAATTGAGATTATGCAAATACCAACTCCTTAGATGCCGCGTCGGAGAAGTAATACTGTTGTATTCTCTATAACTGAAACCCCTTTTATAGGAAATGGTCTAAGCTAAGACACGTAAAATGGGCATAATCCAACAGAGTATTTTTCTTGTTTGACAAGAATGCCCTTTTGGCGTTTGGTATTTTTTTTTTAATTAATTAAATATGTCGAACGCACGGGGAAGCTAAACGAAAAAATATATTTGGGGAAATTTACGACGATGACATACTGAATGACACTGAACAAGAAATAAATAAAGTAGAAAAATTATGAAGTCAAGAACTAGTTAATTATGTTATTTATTCTTCTTGTATTTAAATAGAAATAATTCACCATTAGTGGAAATTTAATAGTCACAATAATTTTCTCGAAATATATTATTTGTAAAGATGAGTGGCGTGCTGCTTTCCTTCTTTCTAGAAGAGTCTGGAAGTGTTTGAGGGTTGAAAATTTTGAGGTCAAAGATAACGTATAGCATTTATGATATATATTAAATGATACAATCGGAAGGGTAGTGATGTAAATTACTTTGACCGAGTGTGGATAGTTTGGCTTCTAGAATTATCCATTGGCTGGCTACTTTTGACCATAATCCTCAGCCAAAACGAGTAAGAGTCGGTGGCGTTATTTGATTGGGAGCTAATTCTCTGACGTGGATTCTGCCTCAGAAGTTACAACGCTGGTTCGCTCGTAATATTTAACGGTCAAAGTACAGCTATACTGTTTTAATTAATAAAAATTAATATTATTATTTACTGCATCAAAATTTAAAATTATAAATCGGCTCCAGTGGTGTCAAAACGGGCCGGCACGAGTATGACAGGATTATAAGCCGACACGACACGATATAATTAATAACCGTGTTCGGACTGGTACGACACGATAAGTAAACGTGCTCAAGCTGGTACAACACATGCAGGAGCACATGCATGACACGTGGCACGACAAACACGAATAACATGCACAACAAATACGATTAAGAAAAATAATTAATTTGTATATTCTTATTTTAAATTTATTTTAATTTTTTTGGTATAATTTTAATACAATAAATTTTAAAAAATAGAAAATATAAAAATTAAAATATTTTCTAAGTAAAAATAATGTATATTATAAATATTACATCAATTTCTAATTTTTTAAGACAAAAAAGTTCCAAAATTTAATAAGTTTGAGCTAAAGAGTTTAAAAATATTAAGAACCTAAGGCAAAACTCACATCCAATAGAATATCCTTAAAATGTTAAAAAAAAAAACAATTAAGGAACGTGCCAATCATAACTTTTAAGTAATACATTTTGATATAATTTGAGTAGGCACCAATTTAGTTGGAATATACTTTGACTATAGAAATTTAAATTAATTATCATTACTCACGTACAATCTAATATTCAATTTAGATTTGTTTTCATGTAAAAGTTATATCAATTTTCAAATAATTTCTTTCTATTACATAATATTTAACAATTCATAATTCATAATTACTTAAAAAAGAATATGTCTAATAGTATTAAAATAACTAAATTTGAAAAAAAAATCAATATTGAGAACGATTATGGAACAAGAACAATAAGAGTTTGAAAATATAAATAATTAGGCTTAAAATCATATATGATATAAAAAATAGGCAATATTCATAAGAATAATATAATAAAAAATTAGCACGATTAGACATGAGAATATCATAGTACCTAAAATGGGTGCAGTTAGTATGAAAATAGCAAAATATCAGAAGCAGGCACGATTAGACATGGAAATAGCACAACATCGGAAACAAATACGATTAGGTATGGAAAATAGTCCAATACCAAAAATGGACACGATTAGGCACAGTATAACATAATACCGAAAATAGGAATAATTAGGCATGAAAATAGACAAGCACAATAATGGTAAATTAACGACACGATTACGACATAAAATGAGGCATAGGCACAACACAAGCACAACACAGACATAAGCATATAACGGGCCGAGCATGGCACGTCACGAGACACGAATGTACCGCAGCTAAATATGTCTAGGCGGGCATGATACGACCCAATTAACATCTCTAATCGGCTCTCATTTTTTCATGTACTTTTTATTTTAATAGAAAGATAAAACACGCATGTTAAATAGTACATGCTGTTTTAACTGGATGTATATATTAGTATATATATACATTACACATTCTTTTAAGGCAATCACATATTTGACCAGAAGAAAATTGACAGCATCTCTAATGTAAATGTCAATGCCAAATTTAGCACTTACTTTTTTTCTTTTTATTTTGCTATGATGGATGTGTGCTAAAAAGAATGTCATATTTATATTTTAATGTATATAATTTATATTTTACTCATTTGAATTACAAATATTTACTAGCATTCGGCTACCACTATATTTATACAAAGTAAAAAATTTAGATCACTTCTTAATATTTAACTATTTTCGATTTATAGGGAAAACAGAGAAAAATCATAAATGAAAAAAATATTTAATCACCTTAACCATCCAACCACCATTATAATATAATTAAAAAATTTATATCACATAATCAATATTTAACTATCAACTACTCTTCCCATCTTATATAAATACATGAGGAGTCTTTGAATTTAACTATCATAAAATGAGTAATAAAGAGAAAAAGAGAAGAGAAATGAGAAAAAGATGAGAGAAAGAGAAATGAAATTGAATCGGAACCCTCCAATTCATAGGCAAAATACGATAAAAATATAGGTAAAAATTTTTAACTATCTCTAATTAACCATTCAACCACTACTATATTTTAAATAAAATAAATAAATTTATTATCACATCATTAATATACCACCTCAAATTTATAGAAAAAATAGGGTAAAAATAAATGAAAAAATAATTTGAGGCTTTACTAAAATAATATTACATTCTTTATATGGTTAATGGCATTTATACAATTATAGTAATGGCATTTATAGACCTACTCTTGTAATAAATAATTAGCTGAATCTAATATATTGCTACACTAGCATAGGAAAGGTTTAAACTGAGAATTTTATACAATTAGATCAAAAACAAAGAATGAAGGTAGACAACTTTTAGGTCCAAGAGTTTGACATTCTACGGAAAAGTGTTAAGAACTCAAGTGTTCAAGTTGATGAAGTTGTTGCAATAAGTCTACAGTTGTTGCAACAAATATTGTTTCTCTAACAACAGAACTCACAAATTTTTGAATTTTTTTCCCAAACATCTCTAATTTCTGTATTTGATAATTCTAGTGATTAAATGGTCTAAATATAAAAGAAATTTCGTAGATTATTATCTAGTGTGAATGGGAAATTCATTCTTTCAATTCCTTTTAATATTTACTATATATTTTTGATCCTTTCTTTTTTACTTTCCATAATTGATTGTTTGATTACTCATTATTGGACTAATGAATTTGGACAGAGTTTTGAGGAGAATTCATGAAAATTTTCATCATTTTTTGTGCATATTATTCATCATTAATTAATGATATTTTATTGATTAATTGATATGAGTTGTTGTCTAGTCAGATCTGATTTGTTGTAACAGAATAAGATATTATCTTGATATATGATTGATATTAATGAAGATATGATTTTCTAAATTATTAACGTCTGGCAGGTTTAATTGAAGAATATTAGCTGGCCAAAAACTTGTCCAAGGAGTATCCATGAATCTGTGAGATTTTCTAATAACTGTTTAGAAAGTTGTTATAACAACTTTATAGCAGATTACACATTTTGGAAAGTTGTGTAATTTTGTTTTTAATACTTTCTATCTTTAATTTCAGTCTTTTCATACTGTAGAGGACAATAAAGGGCTAAAAATTCTATTATAAAAGCTCAGCCATTCTAAGAGATTGGCACACACTTGAAGAGAAAAGATCAATCTAAGAGATAGAGCTTTTTATTATAAGATATAGAGTTTGTTCTATTGCCACTATGAGACCTAGAGAGCTTGCGAGTTTTTCTAGGTACTTAGTCAAGTGCAATGTGTTCATCGGGAGGATGAACAAATCGTTGAGAGAAGATCAATCTGGAACGGTGAAGGAAGTTCACAAAGTGAAGGATCATTGAAGTTGAGGGGAGCTCACTAAATATATTTATGGAGAGAATATAACTCATTGTGGCTAAAGATGTAAAGTGGGTAGGGTCGACCTTGATAAGCCCATATGACTTTGTATCGGATGTGAGCCTAGCCTGCCTAAAATATAGGTCAGCTCGATCCATATTCTTAGTAAGAGGCCCGGCGCGACGCACAGGCCCAACTCATATTTTATAGGGGGCTTAAGTGGGTCGTGCTTATGTGGGCTAAATATGATCAAAATATGGGCCTAATTTCTTTGTTTTTCTACACCTTAAAATATCAAATATGTGCTTATGTGGGCTAAAATATAGGCCTAAAACCTATTCACATTCTTTTAAATTTTGAATAAGTTAAAAAGTAAACAAAAATAAGTAAATAAATAGCATTAAACGCATATAAATGAAAATATTTAATTAAGATTTTTTAAAATTTTAATTAAAAAATATATTTAAAATTATATATAAAATAATTAAATGTAGACTGGGCCGAGTCGGGTCGAAGGGCCTATTATTAAGGCCTAACTTGGCCCATACTATATGTAACGGGCTAGCCCATATCCATCTTAGTGTGGGTTGGGCTAGTATCGTACTTTTTCTTTGGAATGTGAGCCGACCCACAAAGTCCGACCCATATTGACATTTCTAGTTGTGGCGATTAAAAAGAGAGTTTTTATTGTTTAAGTCAATTGAAATTTGTATTCATATGTTCTTAACTAATAGTGTTTATTTCTCTGGGTGTAGTCCTGTGGGGTAGGAGAGGTCCGAAGCACGTTGTTCTTCATTTATTTTCTTGTTTTGTTGCAATATATGTACTCGTGATTGCAACAATTTACATATGTATAATTAATTGATCTTCACTTAATTGAATAATTAATTAATTATTTGGTAACATAAAAAAAACGGCTCTTACATTCATGTTTTGTGAAATTATTTTCAGAGTATAACTCTGCATTTAATTTCTCAAAAGTCGAAATGGTTTTCAGAAAAGTTAAATTAAGTATTAATAGGTGAGAGTTTTCGCACCTACTAGTCACCTCTCCTTTTCAAGTCTTAGTTTCTTGAGCTTGATATCAAGGTTATTTCAAATATTGGGTCGAGCCTCGTTAGAGTCATTTGCGGACTCAAGTATTTTCTTGGTCGGTATTCAGTTAACTCTGTTTGATACAGTACAGTAATTTGGTGCTTAGCCTTACTTATTTGGATTTGATCCCAAGTGGGTGTATGAGAACATTTCAAGGGTGGAGTTAGACATTGATTGTTATATTTTGTTGGATAGAGACTTGAATTATATCAGTTAATTTCCTAAATTCATAAAAAAAAAATGTCCAAACATGTTTTTTGGATTTTTATATGAACTGATTTCAATGAGGTGACTTCTTATAATAAAGTGATGATATATTTTGAATTAAATATGGTAGTTCGGATATATAAATAATAATGAAATTTCTTTTTAAAAGAATATTTGAATTCCTATTCTTTTCTAAATAAAAGTAAATTATGAGCCATGATTTTGAATTTTGGGTCGTGACAAATGATTTCTACCATCGTCTAAGCGAAACCATTGTACTTAGATCGCCAAGACTTTATTTTCGGTCGTGTAAATTAAATGGTTTTGGTATAAATACAAGCAACATGTGCTATTTGACGGGGATAAAATTGGCCAAACCGCATCATGAATACCCTAGATTCCATCCTATTATTAGTATTTATTACCTTATTTTATTTGGTTTTTGCTTATTTCCGTATGAAGTTTTTTATTATAATATATTTGTTATAGTCTAGCTGGATGATAGTCTGGAAAAATAAATTTGGTAAAGGGACTTATCAGTCTTGTGTACCACTTTAAGTTTCCTCTTCATTTCTATAAAATTTCACTTAATTTCAATTATTGAGTGATTAATTAGATACCGAACCTATACACTGCTACAATGAGAAAAGAAAAGAACAATGATAAATTAAAATTAAGGTAACTTTCATTGCTTAGTCTACACTGCTATAGTGAAAAAGGAAAAGAACAAAAATAAAAAGAGAACTTTTATTTCTTTTGAAGAAGCTGGTAAAGGGAAATTCAAACGATTGGAAGCCACGACAAACTAACTAGTTAAAAATGAAAATAAAAGGGAACTTTTATTTCTTTAGAGGAAGATCAAAGGAAAATTCAAACGATTAGAAGCTTAGGATTATCTAAAGTTTGCTAACTGAAATCTCAACCCCATCAACTGGTTTTGGATGTGGAAGATATTCAATCGCCGCATCAGGATTTAGCAGTTCCCACCTGAAATAAATCACTCACAAGATAAATACATTCAAGTTATACATACTAGAAAAAAAATTAAAAAAACAATATTCAAAAGCAATGTAGGTGTGAATAATAATTACTAGTTTTTTTTTTTCTGAAAGGAATAATAATTACTAGTTAATGAAATATATTATAATTAGTGGAGCTGATTTTTCTCACTTATATTTTGTAGACAAATGATGAAGAAAAAGTGAGAGTTGTATCCTAGCAAGCATGTTTCCTGCACATATTCTTGGTCCACCTCCAAAAACTAGGTACGTCCCTGGCTTTGCTGGATCCTGATGATCATAGAGATATTATATTACATAATTAATTAAATAAACTATTCTACCTAGTTAAGATTATGAATCATGATTATATATATAGTACTACTTATTTTTAGTTAAAAGACCATATTGAGAAAGAGTATAACGGGTCGCATATATAATATTGAAAGGCCTATCCGTTCATCAGATATATATATATATATGGTTGTCAATCCAGTAGGTATTTTTTTTTTTTTAACCTATACATAAGTATTATTTTTATCTATTTGTAGGTATTTTTTTTTTAGCTGTTGGATTATCATCTAATAGTGATCCAACGACTATAACGAAGTACATGAAAAGACGTGCGTCATTAATGCTATTTTTCTCTCTTATTTTTTAATATAAAAAAATATGCAAGAAAAATTTTTATTGGCTAAAATAATATATATAGGGAAAAAAAAAAAAAAATCTACCGGATTGATGCCCATATATATATATACTATTGAAAGGCTTACATTCCATCTATCCGGGTTAAAGCACATGGGATCTTCGAAATTTTCTGCATTCGTGTGAAGGTATCGAGTCCACATAATCACTTTCCAACCTTTTGGTATCTTGTAACCTGCAATATATATATATATATATATATATATATATATATATATATATGAGAAATTTCAAAGCTATTAATCCTGATGATCGATGCAAAAGAAATTGAAAACCGTAGGTCTTGAACGACATATATATTGTATGTGTGTATAGATTTGTCGACAAGTCTAATATGCAAACCACATGCAACTTTTTCCAATACAAATTAGAGCACACTCAAAAAAACGACCTGTCGTTTACTCTTTCAAGTACATGATACTTTATATGGATCGTTTTTTTTTTTTTCACCTGAACGACGTCAAAATATTAAACAACGATTAACGAATGACATTTCTGACTGTTTAGAAGAAAACGACATTCATTTATTCACAAGTAACATTATCTTCTAATCTTATTTTAAAAGGGTTAAATTTCAATTAATGGTCCTCAACTCATATATAGACATTATACTACAACTTATGCTACATAGTTACGCTACGTACCCAGCTTTGGTATAATTGTACCGTTTGCCCTTCATTAAACACAGTTAAATTTACACCTTTTTTTTTTCCTGGTATTTATAGATCATTTCGTACGTATATGACATATGTATGTACCTTTATATTCAACTTCATTGGTAGCCAATCGAAAATTAAACGCGGAAATGTTGGCCATTCTTATGGTTTCTTCAACCACCTGTTTGAAAGCCAGTCCAAATTAAACTAATTCCACTATATATATACATATGGAATAATTAATTTGTACCCGAAAAAATGACGTGCTATACATGAATAAAATTAACCTTGTTAGTGTATGTCAAATTTGAAACATCATCACTTGTAATGAAGTCCCCTTTCTTGTTTCGGATTATAACCATATTTTCCTCCTGCATAAAATCAATTCGAAACACATATAGTGTCAATATTTCATTTCATAATTATATATGTTATTACATAAAGATGAATTACTATATATATGGAATTATGGATCATATGTTACGTAATATTCACATATATATACCCTTAGCTTTTTGAGGACATTAGGGTACTTGGCAAGATAATATATAGCCCACGTGGAAGCAAGTGAGGTGGATTCATATCCAGCAACAACGAGGCTAACAATGTTATCTATGACCTCTTGGTCACTTAGATTATTCCCTTCATCATCTTCAATTTGCATAAGACCGTCCATTAGATCAAGATCATCATTACTAGTACTTGTGCCGACTTTAATTTGGTATTTCTTCTTCTCTAACTCCGCCCTAAAGATAGCATCAAGCTTTTTCCTACACTGCAAAAGAAAAATAGAAATCTATATCATATATATATATATTAATTAAATAACGAATTATTACTTCAGATATTTGATGTATCACATATGCGAAGTTATCGCAGTGGTGTAGTGAATAGTGATGATACATTGCCCCAGTAGCCTATATAAGTTATCTCACAGTTGTGATATATACCTAAAAAATAAAATATCTATTGGATTGGGGACTTATATATATATATGAAAGGTGAGAAATACTTATGTACTTTTTAAAGATCTCACTTTTCTTAATGACAATTGATGGGGCGCCAAATGAGTTCTTGTATGTTAATTATAGGTAAGCTAAAACTTACTATAAAAGGTTTAATAATATTTTATTAATTCAATGATGACAACTCGCATATTTGAGATCGATTAGTATAAAAAGAAGTTGAAAATAGGTAGATTCTCGATTAACATTTTATTATAGGATAATATAAGGATCTCACCTATTATCCATTCTTTTAAATTCTGTTTTGCATGTGAGTTATCACCATTCAATTAGTGAATGATTGAAATTTATTTCTGATAAATTCTAATCCCTAATTAAAATATGATAAATTACATGTTACTTAAGATAATATTAAAAAAGTGGGATAATAAGTATAATTTAGTATTATCCTTTATAATAATATATGGGTAGCTTTGCTATACCATTTTTTTTTTCTTTCCCCACACTTTTACTTTTTGCACCCTTCTCTAAATTAGATAAGAAGTTTCTATTTCCACTAATTCCACAACTATCTATATAATTTATCCCTCTAATATATATATATATATATATATATATTTATATATATATGTTGATATTGGTGATAACTAATTTAGTTAAGTTAATTAAGAAAGTTATAACAACAAGTTAGTTAGGAATTGGTTAGGACTGCAGCCTAATTACTCTAATTAATCTATGTCAATTAGTCCTCAATTATATGCTCTAAGTGTGAGGCTTATTTAGTATAAATAAGTAGCATTGCTCCTATTGATATAATATAAGAGTTGTTGAGAGCTGAAGCTAGTATCATAATGCTATTATAACTCTAATGTTACTCTTCATATTACAACGTTGATTCTGTACTCTATGAGTTGAGAGATTCTGATTGTTCTACTGAGAAGCTTAAGTGTAGCTTGTAGATTGAATCTTACTCTGTAATTTGAGAGTATTGGGAGTGTAATCTTCTTAGTTGATAGCGGATTCGACTAAGGACCCCGTCCTTACCTTGGATGTACAGTTTTCACATTGAAAACTATAACTAAGTATTTTTTATGTTATTTTCTTCTTATATATGCTCTATTTTTCCGTGTGTTAATTCTTGGGTGCTCGATTCGTCTGATTATTTCACCAATAATATATATACATGTATTTGGTTTGAATCTTTTGTTTATCAAAGAAACTGACTCATACTCAATTATTATCCAAAAAAAAAAAAAAGAAAAAGAAAACCAACCTAGATAACGCCACAAACAAAGGTTATAAATTTGCTGTATTAGGATTGAAGGTTATGTTAAAATCATAGGGGTTTTTCTATAAGAAAACTGAAGAAATTAGAGATGCGTAAATCATTCTTACTATGTTATAACATATTTCATTCAAATTAAATGCATTATATCGATGACGAATGGTGGTGTATGAACAAGATTAAAATGGAGAAGATAAGACACTGGCTAATATGGTGAGTATCCAAGGAGGAGGGAGATGATAGTGATGAATAGATAGAGAAATTAGTGGACATCAGATTTTTCATAAAAGGGATATAGGCCGAGGAATAATTTTCTATTATAATTGTTTTTTTGGATCTTTTTGTCATTTCATTAAAAAGTTATTTTAGTAATAAAATTTATTTTATAAAAGGAGTGAAAAGAGTAAATCGAGGGGTGGTAATAGAGCCACCCATAATATATTGTTAGATCTTTTTTAGTGTTTATTTTTTAAAAAACGAGGTAGATTAATTATGAGGGTTCTGTATTGTCGCCCCCATGTTTATTTTTCTTCACACCTCTCATTTGATAAAAATAATGATTTTTCCTTTTATAAAAATATCCTATCTAAAACTTGACATAAAAATTCAAATACCACATTAAATAATAATCTTATTTTTTATAATTACACCTCTCAAACATAATTGATAAAATAGATTATCAAACTCAAATCAAGATAGTATACAATTTGATTGAATTTTTATAATCATGGATGAACAAATCATAAATCACAATTAAGAGACAAGTTATTTTTTTTTCTTTTTTATTTATTGTAAATATTTTATTAATATTTTACTTTAGAGTTTAGGAATAATAAATCAAGAACCCTAAATTGAAACTTAAAAACTCCATAATGCTTCAAAGAAAGGAGAAAAAATGATAAAAGGAGAAGGATGTTTAAATCATAACCTTAAATAACAACTTAGAATCTATAACTTCTTTAGAAGAGGGGAAAAAATTGATAGGTTTTAGTCTTTCAAATTTTAGAAGGGTGAATTTTTGTTAAAACTGCAAAAGGTTTGAAAAGGATTCCAAATGGGTGTGAGTACTTCAAAACTTAATGGAGGAGTAGGTAAAGAAGTTTGATTGAGTTTTGTTCCCAATTTCGGAGTTGAAATATATTTGAAAGTTGTGGACAAAAGAAAATTTTCAAAATTTCAATTTTAGTGAGATTTTTTCTAGAAGGGAATGGGAAGAGAAAGAAGAAAAGTGGCAAGAGACGTACCATAATTGAAATTAATTTTCATTTTCCCCCCCTAATTTTTAGTATAAGAATGCTAATTTAAAAATGAGTAATGTTACTCATCTTGATATACTATTTCAAAAAAATTAATTTGAATAGTATAACTGATAATTTAATAAAAATAGAGTTATTATGTCTTGGGCATTTTAGTTTAGTTTTAAAGTAATTTAGAGTACTTTATTTTATTTAAGTACTTAGATTTTATTTTATTTTATTTTCTTTTATTTTATTTTATTTGATTTAGGTATTTTGTTTAATTTAATTTAATTTGGTTTTTTTATTTTAATTGAATTTATGTTGAATTGAATTTAAAATTTAAGAAAGGAAATAAAATTCGGAGAAGACTCAGATGCGCGAGAGTAAAGTAGAAAGAGAGGCTCCAATCTTGGCCGTTAGATCTCGCTCAGCTACATCTGGTGAACGCATGAGCTACACACAAGACAATCCGTGAGTGGAGGAAGACCGGTCAGAGGTAGTGGGGCCCATGAGTTACCAGTTGGCGTAGGTCTTCAGGACGGTCAGATTGTGTGTTCCGTTGCCTTCGTGCATCCAACTTTATATCCTTTCAGATGCTGCCACATCAGCTCCTCAAATCCATCATTTCTACCAGCTAATAAGAGTATGGAAAAGTGCCTAGATCACACTTTTTAGCCGCATTTGATTGTACGGATCAACTTTTGAATAAAAAAATAAAGAGAAAAGGAAAAGAAGAGAGAAGAAAAGTGGAACATGAGAGTTAAGCACTACAGCGCTACTTCGGCAGTTTCAGGAGGAGTACTAGACTTCAATTTTATTACAATTTTGCTCCTAATTCGAGAATTCTATAAATTAGGACTGCTAGGGCTTATTTGAGTCGCCTTTTGCGAGCTTTAGATTGTTAGAGACTGCTAAAGAGATAGGGAGAGAATTCAATAGAGGTGAGGAACAGCATGGGCTGGAGACGGTTTCATTCAACTCAAATTTTCTCAAAAGTTTTTCTTTCTTTTTTAGTTTTATGTTTAAAGTTATGTTTTTTTTTTTTTTAAAATTTAGCTATGAACTGATTTTCTTTTTTAGAACCACGATGTAGTTGGATTATGATTGTTTAAATTTTCTTAGTTTAATTTAAATTAATGCTTTATTCCAATATATATTGAGTATTTCAGTTTTTTCTTATGCTTATGGTTGTCTGATCACCAATTACATGATTTAGAATTTGATTTGATACTAAGAAGTAATAATCAGATTTAACCTAATTGAAGTACCATGAATTCAACATAAGATAGAGATATTTAAACGATTTGTGCATTGTTTTATGAATTTCTTATTCTTAATAAAATTTGACTAGTTTAGAATTTTCACATAGATTGATGTAGGAGATTTACTAGTTGAATTGTTAATATTTGAGAAAGATTAATGATTAAATTAGAAAAGTTCATTGTCAACGTATGAAATAGACTTTATTTAATTAGCTAGAAGATTTAGATAGGATTAATATTAGTGAAATTGGAAACCCTAGGTCTTTAACTACTTGATTAATTGTTATCTTTATTGATTTTATCTTGCTTTATTTTTAATTAGTTATTTAGATTTATTTTAGCGAGAATTTTTTTTTTGATTTACTTTTAAATAAAATTAGAGTTAGTAAACACAATAATAACAAACACAATCCTCATGGGAGCGATACTCATACATACTATTTTATTACTTGTTCGATATGTGAACTTCCGTTTATAATTTTCACAACAATAGCCTCCTATAATTGATTAGTATATAATATATATACCTTTCTTCTCATTTTGGTTAATTGCTACCGAAGAAGTCACATATTTCAAGTTAAAAGTTACATATTTCCAGTTAAAAATTAATCTCGAAAAATACTGTCACCATATTTAATATTTTCAATTTTAAAAAGTCATCAAGAAAGTTCTTAATTATAACCTGACGAGCTCGGTGATAAGCAGATCCAGGAAAGTCAAAAGCCTGAGCTCTTAGCCCTTTGACCAACCCATTAAACAACTCATCTATTGTATTCAGGAGAGGCCCTGGCTCCAAGCTTGCAAACAGTTTTCCTATGTTTTCAAATGTCACCTGTGAATATACATACACACGTATAAATGTATATTTGAGTACCATTTTATAACCTTAAATATAACATATATATATATATATATATATAAAAGAACGTAAGGTCAATTCTTTTTTTCTATATATAATTCTTGTGTCACCTTTCTAGTTTCATGATATGCTTTAACGGTGCCGTTTTGAGACCAGGAATGAAGCGCCGCCACCATACGGGGTTGAACTACGACAGCGATACGGCGAAGAGCGTCGGGTCGGTTGATGGCGTTTATGACGTAGCTTCTGAGTCTTGCATGGGCTTTGCCGTTGACGGCCACTAAAGAATTAGAGCCTACAATATCAACGTTTGGCCAATCTATGACAAAAGTGTCGTCTGATTTGAATAGAAATCTGTTAACCGTAGGAAAGCATGCTATGATGGACGGTGATCCAAAAAGGTGGGTTCGGTACAGTCCTACTCCATCACCATACCTGTAAATAAAATGACTTAAAATTTTGCGTCATGACTAATTAATGATCACTGTCATTGATATGATTGACATGAGTGGTCATACAGTATTCAATAACTAGAATATAAAAAAAGAAAGATCTTTTTTACTTTTTGCGCTTAGCATTGATGAATTCATCAGGACGACCAAGAATTTTGAAGTACCAGAGAAAAGTGAGCATTTCTCCCAGTAGGGGAAAGCCCAAGTGACCCGGCGGCAGCTTGGCAGCGGCCGCCGAGTCACGCAGCTTGAGAGGAAGCACATAGCGGAGCTCATTCCACCACCATAACAAATACCCTAGTAGTGGCAAACCACCCAATGCCAAAGCCAACCAGTATTCCATTCTATTTTTCTTCAACTAACCCCAAAATAGCAACTAGTTTGGCCTCCTACGTATAATGCTTGTAAACACACAAGCTCTTATGCATTAAGCATTGACAGCTTTGAATTTATATACTATCATGTTGTCATATGTGATTGGACAAAAAAGTTATAATACTAAATGTCATTGTACCCTAATAATATTTATTTACATATGAAGCTGATGGAGAAAAAGGATAATGGAAGTATTTATTGTAGTTGATTCCATGTTGATTATTCCACTCACCAATTAAGGCAAATGGACAAACGTACGTAATCAGTCCAAGCTACAACTCAGCTTTTTCGTGTACAAATTTTGGCAGCATTAGAACTTAAAAGTACCAAAAAAAGAGAACAACATATATTAATATATAACATATAGATGCATGCAATGGGTCGCGCTGATCATCAGGTACCACCTTTTGAGTACCATCTGATTTATATTACTATAATATTCATGGTTTAGCTTACCCTAAGCTCGTTACTATCTGGCGATTTGTAAAGGTATGGATTGCTTCGATAAAACGAATTGAATTAAGGGTTGTTACTTGTTAGGTAATTTATATAATAAAAACATTTTACGCGGTACTTATCGTTATATTTTCTTCTCTGGAAGCATATTTACTTTTTAGATGAGGAATCTGTCCCTAACTACACGATATTTTATACTAGATATTTATTTTTTCCGAAGATCGAGTAATAAAGTTGCGTAGAAAAAATAATTAATTAAATAGACAAATAAATAAAATTGTGAGTTACTACCTTCCAAAAGGCGAAAGCCTTAAGTATTTAGTAGATATCGTTTCGAATCCTTTGCAAAAAGACAAGCGTATATATATGATCGATATTAGTCATATGTAACTTTTTTTTTTATATAGTTTTGTGTATTAAAATTAATTCTATCCTAAAAATAACGGGAAAAAAATTAAGAATGGAAGTTAAAAAAAAAAAAAGTTTAAAGAACTTAATGAATGTTTGTCAGAAAAAGAAAAGAAAAACAATAAGAATGAAAATTTAAAAAATTAAAAAGCAAAACTGATATGCGTCAGACGCCAGTCTGTATAAAATGGTAGGTCGAATATATATATATATATTTCCCGTTTGTATACTGTATTTTTAAATCCGTTTATAATCTAAATTCCTTGTTATTCCCTTTAAGAAATTTGTGGCGGATGTCCTTTTTTTACACTTTATTTTAATAAATGTTCATTTTAATTTTTTTTATAACTAAATAACTAGGTATATATATTTTTACACTTAATATATATAGTTATATACCAATTTAGTTTATGTACTGGGTCTATAAATTTTTATATTAGGTAATATTTTACACATGGTAGTGTTGCGTAGGAATTTTCTAGCTGCTCAACGAGAAGACCAACTCGCTGTGAGCTGATCGAATTAAGTAAAAGCATACATGCTCGATCATGTGAGGAGACCAGCTCATTCAAATCTAGCCATTCGAACAAACCACACTTGATCGAAGAGCAAGCGCACCACAGCTCGAGAATTACGGAACAATCAAGTCTCATTATCACGAGTTGGTCAATTTTCCGAGAATTCTGCAGATAATTTTGGAAATCTGATTCAAATCTCCATATAATTAGATATTACCTTATAATGTTGATTAAATGTAATTTTAAATTCAAATATTCTTTCTTTATCTGAAAAAATTCTTTGTGCCTATCAATTAAGAGAGATAGATTAGAAAAAGGGATCAAATCCTCTTTTTAATTCAAATACTCAGAGAAAACATAGCAAAACACGATAGATGTAGGCTTTTTTTTCGAAAGGCTGAACCACTTTAAAAGTTCTCTTATGTTATTCATCAATTTTATATTCATTTCAATCATCTGGTTGTTATACTAATTTTCAGTATCAACAGGTATATGTAGTGATATAACTGTCATTTTGCTATAACATTTGAAAAATGAACATTTACTTAGCCCAAAATTTGGTCATTTTACTATGACTATTTTTTAATCATTTGGGATCAATTAATTGATTTTTAGGATAAATATCCTTTTTTTTGCTTTATATTTCACCAATATCCTTTTTAGGTATATATTCATATGAAAAATATGTGTAATAAATATTTATTATATACGTTAATATACATATGCTATACATTATATAATATGCAATTAACATTTGTGTATCCTATATGAATACCAATAATTAGAGTTAAGTATCACCATTTTGCCCCTCCAATTATATCTTCTAATTCTTTAATACAAAATTATATTAAATGGATGACTAGAGTTATAAAAAGTCTTCAATTAATAAAATAACCAATTTTATTAATTACTTAGCTAAGGTTTAAATCATCCAAGCTCCTGTAGCTCATCAAAATAGTATTCACTTCTGTATATGATAGAGTTGTGAATTTCATATCTATACGTATATGTACTTGATAAGAGGTTATTTACTGATAAATCTAGTATATTTTAAGTTCAAATATTTGTGCGTTTTCAAGCATTTTTGCTAGTTTAATATATTATTTTTTGTAGATTTAGCAAATAAATGAGAATATAGGTGAATATATGGCAAAAATAGGAGGTTTTGAAGCATTTTGAATCAAGCCAGGACTTAACAAGGTGAGCGGGGGAGCAAGAACATTTCAAAACAGTGCAAACATGGGTGAAAAATGAGGCCATGATGCAGCCATGCTATTCAGCCGTACAGCCAAATCTGAAGGCCGACACTACTAGCTAGCATTGGGCAACGTGGTGCTAGAGCAGTTGCACAGCTTTATGGCTCGCCAGCGCCACCGGTTTTGCCCTACACACCTAAAAGCTTAGATTTGCTTTATTTTCTCGATCTAATGGCCAAGATTCATCCCATTTTGGAGCACTATAGTTACCCACTTAAGCTACAATCTCTAGTGTGGAGAATTAGAGAGAAAAATACAAGAAAAAGGCACACATTCCTAGACAGATAAAGCTTGGAGTTGGTGAACTCTTGAAGAAGACTTCATAGAGATTCTTAAAGATTTGAAGACTTGAAGCTTATCTCCACGAATTTTTCTTCTTCTTTCTCTCTACTCTAATCTCTATAAAATTTGTATTTAGAATATTTTGTGACATAATTTAATTTATAAATTTCTTAATGAAATTAGCTTTGGATTTAATTATGCTTGGTTGGATTTTTTAGTCTAGGACTTAATGTATCTTTGTTTATTTGAATTATTTTGATGGATGCATTTATTACAAGTTCAGTGGGAGTAAATGTATCTTTCTGATCTTATATGACGACGACATACTTTTAGCAAGCAATGATATGGGCTTACTGTATGAAACCTAGAGATTTCAATCAAACAACTTTGAGATGAAAGATCTTGGAGATGCCTCTTTTGTCTTAAGAATATAGATACATGGAGATTACTCTCGCAGTATCCTTAGGTTGTCATAAAAGACTTGCATCGATAAAATGCTTGAAAGATTTGGTATGAGCAACTGTGCCCCAGAAGATATGCATATTATTAAGGGTGATAAATTCAATCTCAGTCAATGTCCTAAGAATGAGATTAAAGCTAAGGAAATGCATAAGATCCCTTATGCATTAGTAGTGGGGAGTCTTATGCATGCTCAGGTTTCTATACGTCCAGATATAGCGTACATACTTGAAATGTTAGGCAGATATTTTAGCAACCCATATATAGATCACTAAAGAGCAACAAAGAAGGTTTAACGATATTTACAGAGAACAAAAGATTGTATGCTTACCTATCAGAGATCTGATCGCTTGGAGATCGTCGGGAAGCTACAACACACAGAGGGCGACTCAAGCCATAGGGAAGCTGACACCTGGTCCAATCTCCTACCCATTATCCATACATTAGGTAGGTAAGATTTTTTCTATCTTTTTAAGGGACACATGACCATCAACTCTAGCATTTTGGGATCACAAGGCTACTATAAATAGTATCTTATACCTCACACGTAAAGTAAGATGCTATAATTCCCTAAAATTCTATTTTTCTTATTGCCTTTTCTCCTCACTTCATTTACTTTCTCTAGTTATTTCCTAAAAATATAATACCATTATTATTCAGTTACTATTCATTTGATTAGTTCATTTAATATATTATTAAAGTCATTTTATGGAGGAGATTTAGCAGGTATTACACCAGTTTCATTATCATCAACTGGTGAAAGGTCCATCTATAGCCATATTCAAGGTTGTATGGATCATACCTACATCAAATCTGAGTTAAGCGCTTTCTTCGAGAAGAATCACTTGATAGTGCGTGGCGCATATTGGTTTACAAAGATCTGATCGCTTGGAGATCATTGGTTATTCCGACTCCGATTCAGCTGGATGCCTATATAGCAAAAGATCCATTTCGGGCTATATTTACTTGATTGCCAGAGGCGCTATTTCATGGAAAAGTGTTAAGCAGACGTACAAATCTTCTTCCATTATGGAGGCAGAGTTTATAGCTTGTCATGAGACATCAAATAAAAGGATATGGCTGCGGAAGTTTATCACCGGGCTGCGAATTGTCCATGGCATTGAAAAGCAATTGAAAATATATTGTGATAATAAAGCTGTTATTTTATATTCCAATAATAAAAGCTCTTCGAAGTCTAAGTACATAGACATCAAGTTTCTACTTGTTAAAAAAAGAATTCAGAGTCACCAAGTATCTATAGAGCATATTGGCACTAACTTTATATTGGCAGATCTGCTTACCAAATGTTTACTACATAAGCTGTTTCATGAGCACATTGCTCATATAATGTGGTACTCTTTAAAGATGTACAGGATTAGTGGGAGTTAAATTTTAGATGTTCGTTTGTAATTGACACAATCATTTTTAATATCAATAAATTGATGGTTTTCGTTCATTCTCTAAATTTACATTTTAATTTCTTTCTATTGCGGTTTAGCATTAAGTTGTGGTTTAGCATTAAGTTGCAGTTTAGCATAATATGAAAGACTAAAGTTGGTTCGTTAGAATCATAAAGTAGAGCCAATTGGAAATAGACATGTAAGATCACTTTTCATGTAATTTCTATGCTACACATCTATACTCGATCTGTGTCATCAAGTGTATTGATATGGTGATCATTGATGAGTCTAGTTGCCTACCTAAGTGCAACAAAGGATGCTTTTGCTTTATATTGATGCACTAGATGGACCACATTGTAATAAAGAGTCGTTTCCGTGTGAGATAGCTGTAATATCCATGATTAGAATGTCCTAAAATTGCTAAGTGTTACTTATTATTAAATATATTTAATATTATTTAATTTATATAGTATTTGTGCCTAACGTGATTCTATGCAGTGATAAGATCCAACAGTACTCGATCGACTTATACGTGCCCTAATATAAAAATTATAACGTAAAATTTATATTTACTACATGTTAAGAATTTTCGCTTCTTATTTTAAATTTTATTATGAGTGCACTATTAATCTAATTGTCTTACATGTCTTACATATTTATTAAACTAAATATAAAAGAAAAATAGTGTTGTCGTGAGATACTTGTATGATTTTATTAAGAAATAATAATAATAATAATAAAAGGAAACATAAATTTTAATTCCACTAGGATTTCAAGTATATATATATATAATGATAATAATGTTTATGTTTCTATTTTTCTCTAAAGCCTAGCCACCTCCATCTATTTCCTTTCTCTCTAAATTTCGACACACAGAGAAATTCTCTAAGCATCATCTTTATCTATTTCTCTATTTTTTATACTTTTAATCTCCAAGAGAATTCTAAGTCCAAGAATTACAAGATTTTGTCACTATTATTCGATTTACGGGTACAATCTCTACACATATTTTTTTCAATTATTTATTTATTTATTTATTTTATGTATGATAATAAATCTTAATTGACTGTATTTATGTGATTAAACATAATTTTATTGATTATTTTGTGATTTTAATATTCCTTAGCATAAACATATTATTGTTTTATTTTATCATAAAACTCATCTCTTTATTCTACGAATTTTTATAAATAGCTCAAAATTTATTTTCGTATTCTTCTTTTTTGTGGATATTTCTAGAGATATCTAGTTTAGTCTCAAAAATTTTCATAACCAAAATTATTTTAATTAAATAATAATAAATATTTGATTACACATTGTCAGTGTATTGAAAATCTGTTAATAAATACTATTATGTGATTTCGGATTTTATTATTTTTATAGAGCTCTTCACGATCTAATATGTGTAGGATATGTTTTTGGATATGTTATATGATCACTATAAAATTTAGAAGTGGTATTTCTTAATGGATTATTGTTTATAATTTTCTAAATTTTGTGTATATTATTGTAATTTGGTGCTTACAGTTTTATAAGATGATGGTTATAAATATTGAATAATTAGTTAACGTCACTTTTTGGACCAATAAAACTTTTCAGTTATTTTTCTATATGTCTAATATGTCTCTAAGAAGTTTTTAGTATTAAAATATATGTGTAGTAGGAGAAATAAATCGTTTTGTACCTATTAGTCAGATAACAAATAAAATTGACAGATTATATATTTAAATTCTAAAAATATATAAATATTATTTTTAAGTGTATTTTGTAATTTCTTTTACTTTTGTATAGTAAAATATTGTATTAAGAATGTTTTTGTAAAATTTTATATCAAATTGATAGGTGAGTAATGAGATAGAATTTTTAAATGAGCTGCTGTCAATTTTGATTATTGTTTTTGTATTAATTTTCAGAGTTCCAAACCACAAGTATATTCTATAAAATTATTTATGGGATTATTGTATGAGAATCTAGTTATATTCTAGATTTGATATTTTCAATGTTATACATAAATTATATTCATCTTAAGTGCATCAAAGATAAAATAGTCTTACGAGAAATTTCATTGAAATAAGAAAAATAAATTAAGTAAATTTGCACTTATACTACCGACAATGTAGATGGGGCATGTAAGTCGTAAGCATTCGTAGGACATTCTCATTTTTCTTGACTCTTTATTTTGCTTGGACTTAGGATAAGTAAACCATACTTAACTGTTTTAATTGTGTATATGTTTTACATTGTTTAAGTATGTGTTATATGTGTTTTACGTAGAAATTGATGATATATAGCATATTATTTTATATGATGTATGATCATCCATATACATGACATTATTTTATAAAATGGTATGTTTCAAAAGAACAAAAGTTTCACAATGGAATGATTTTTCTAAAAGTTTAATTAAAGATTTTGAAAAGTAAGATTTTAAAGAAATTAGTGTGCGTTTATGTCTAGAGTGCTGAGTGGGCACGAGACGCGAGGAACCGGCGTACCTACCAAGGATAAGTAATAATAGACTGTATCATGGAGGTGCCCCATATGATTTTGACTCCGGGGATGATAGGCCCTTTTGGGATCATTAATGTGTGTATGGGTATATAAGCTAGGTGCACTCACTTTATACGTCTAATATGGTTCTACCAAAGAGTTGATAGCAAAGTAAGAATTGGTTCAGCAACCACGGCTCACTAGTTACCAAAAGCTTAGGCATTACACTGAGCGCTCCCAAGGATTAAAATAAAAAGTCTTCAACGTTATGAAAAGATTACAAAGAACATATTTTAGTAAATAACTAAAGCATGCCTCATCAATTATGTGCATTATGGTTTACTTACTAGGCTTTTAGCTCATTATATTATTTAATATTTTTCAGGTGATGAATAGTAGGATGGCGGATGGTAGTGATGAAGTGACTCGGTGACATGATGGTCTAGTGGTCTAGATTTTAATTGAATAAATATTTTCTGGTCTTTATTTCCTGTTCATGACATTTTATATTTTTAGAAATTTTTCTTTAGCTTACAAGACTTTGAAATTTATTATTAATACTTTCTTTATGAATTTAACAGAGACTTTAATGAGATATCTATTTTATTTAAAAAAAATATTCCGCATTCTTTTTATGTTTTAAGGAATTCAATGATAAAATCTTCTAATTTAATAACCTTAGACTAAGGAGGTGTTACAATAGCACTAAAGTACACACTCAAGTTTCATTATATAATTATTTTTGGATAACTCATGTAGCCCAAATGAGAGATTGTTAGGTTTTATATAATCTATGTGGGCTTATATTGGTTAATAACAATTATATTAATTTGGGCTATTTTAATTAAGTGGTTCATTTTAGTGATCTAATTTATGGGCTCAATAAATAACTATAGTGTATGGGTTTTATAATGTGTGGATACTTATTACTGACCCAGTTTTAACTGATGGAGTCTTAATTAGGAGTTAATATATAAAGTAAAAACTATAGAGTTTCAGTCCCCAAGTTAAATCAAATATGTACGCTCTTCTTCTCTACTCCATCAATGTAGAGAGAACCCATTGAGTACACTACAGAAATTTGGCGGTGCAAGACCTCTAACCCTCAAGCTCTCAATTGTTCATTGCTTCCACTTACCTGATCAAGTCCTCTAGTCGTCTATTGTTATGGGCTCATGTTAGTCACGATCTCTCAACAAACCTCTTCCTGATAATTTGACACGATAGAGTGTAGAATTGAATTAAGTTTTGTCAGTCTATGATTAATGTCTAACACACCGATCTTCCTCCCATTCCTAGATTTTTTTTTAAACACTCATTCCCTTCCTATTACTCGGAAACTATAGGTAACTTGGTAAGATACCTATAGTAATCTCCATTTTTTTTTTCAATAAGAAATACCCAACTCCTTTTGTCCAACTTCCCTTGTAATTCTTGGATATCAAGGTAACTTGGTAGTATACCTATGGTGACCTTTTTTATTTTATTTTTGGTAATAGGGAATACCAAACTCCAGTTTTAATTTCTATAGATGCAATAAGTAACCAAATAGGATAACGATGGTAATACACTAATATTTCTATATTTTATTCTTAGACCAACTTCAAACTTTTACTCCATTATCATGGGTGGCTAATAGGGGGCTTCCAGTAATCCATGAAGCCCCATCGACTATGAGACCCACCAAAATCTTGATACATAGTGAAACCATATAAGTTTAGTTTATATTATCATAATTTAATTGGTTAAAGTAAGAAGATTGAATAATCTTAGTAAATGATTTAAAACTAGAAGGAAATAGTATTTTAGGGCAAAAACATGAGAATGGTAACCTAAATATATGGATACGTACAATCACATAATTTTAACTGTTTAAGAGTCATGTGCCAAATTTTTCTTAAAGGCATTAATATTCTATCCCTTGTACAAGCACTTGGATCACGTTCTGTACAAACTATACATAGTCTAATTTGATCCATGGATGCACGAGCTTGACCGATATATCACTCAGACTATGATTCCCATAGAACTGATGATTACCTAAATGACGTTTCTGGAACCATACAAGTACTTCGATGATTGTTATTTACAGTATATATAGTGTATATTGCGTGGTTTGGGAAAATATAAACCACATGTGCCATTTTGGTGCATGAAATAGAAGATAATCGGCCAAATCGCATTGCGATTATATATATTAACCTTATTTTTCATATTAATAATAGTACTTGGTAGGTTTTTTCCTTTTCCTATGAAGTTTTTGAAAATAATAGATTTATTAGTGTTGCTTGTTTATTGTCTCACAATAACGGTACTTCGGGCAAAAAAAATAATTTGGAAGCTAAGGCACTATATATAAAAGACTAACCAAAATTATGTGCATCACTTCAAATTTCCTACTGGCTAGAGATTTAAGGTTGGTTAGTTGAAAAATTATTGATCAGTGATTATAGATACCTAACTTCTTAAGTGAATAGATACCTAATTTTTTAATTTAACTTATTGAATGATTAGATACGAAATTTAACTTTTCAATTTCTCCAAGTTCTGATTGATCAAAATTTTGGATTTCTTATCGCATGTGTTGACAGTTGGTGACAACTAATTTGGTTAAGTTAGTTGGATGTTATAACAGAAAGTTAGTTATGAGTTAGTTAAGACTGCAGCTTAATTACTCTAACTAATTTCTTAGTGATGTGTCAACTAATTCCTTGATTTCA
>JXTC01000137.1:298536-365196 GCA_002914845.1 Trema orientale | reverse complement strand
TGAGATTCGTGTTGTACTGCTGAGAGGCTTGTGTTTAGCTTGTAGTGAGAATCTAGCTCTGTAATTTGAGAGTACATGAGGGTGTAATCTTCTTGGTTGATAGTGGATTCGACTAGGGACAAGTTCCCTGCCTTGGATGTACAATTTTCACATTGAAAATTGGAACCAAGTATATTGTGTTGAGTTTCTTTCTTGCTCTAGTGTTTTCCGCATTGTTCTTGATTATAGATTGGTCTGGTTGTTGCTTCCGCCAACAGCATGGAATGGCTGTGCGGGATATGGAATATTCATATTAATTATAGTTACTTTTTTTTTTTTTGAAAGGATATTAATTATAGTTACTAAGAGTCAAAATAAAGGACCTTTGAAAAAGGAAAAATGAAGATAAAAGGGACCTTTTATTTATTTATTAGTTTATTTATTTTGAGGAAGATAAAAGGAAATACGAAGTTTCAACAAGCTAATCATAACCCTTTATTTTGGAAATTAAGAAGCACGGTGATCACTAGATCTGAAAAAGGATTATCTCTAAATTTTGCTAAATGAAATATCAACCCCATCAACCGGCTTTTGATGTGGAAGATGTGCAATCCCTGCATCCGGATTGGGCAATTCCCACCTGAAATAATTTCCTTAAAATATAAGTACAATAAATTTATACATACTGGACACACAAAAAAAATCATTAATTAATACTATTCAAACGTATAATAATAATGGAGCAAGTTTTTCTCACTTGTATTTCGTAGACAAATGATGTAGAAAAAGTGAGAGTTGTATCTTAGCAAGCATGTTTCCAGCACATAATCTTGGTCCGCCTCCAAAAACTTGGTACGTTCCTGGCTTTGCTGGTTCCTGATGATCATAGAGATCATGTTACATAAATAAACTAAGCTAGGTAATGATCATGGATTATGATTTTATATGTAGTTATTTTTTACTTCAAAAAAAAGGACCATGTATAGAGAAAGAGCATTATGCATGTGGCGTAACAGGCGTATATATAATATTGAAAGGCTCACATTCCATCTATCTGGGTTAAAGCACATTGGATCTTCGAAGTTTTCTGGATTGGTGTGGAAGTATCGAGTCAACAGAATCACTTTCCAACCTTTTGGGATCTTATAACCTGCAAAATATTTGTATATAATTGTATTCACACAAGTCTAATATATAAACAACATGCAAGTTTTTTCCAATACAAATGAGACAGCGAACTTAAAAACAACCTGTCGCTTACTCTTCAGAAGGACATCATGAAAATTTTACACGATTTTTTATTTTCCTTTTCTTTTTTGTACTAGAACTGCTGCTAATTATTAAACGACAAATGATATATCTAACTTTTAGAAGAAAACGACATTAGTTCGTCGATCACAACTAATTAATATTGTCTTCATAGTCTTATTTTTAAAAGTATTTTTTTTTTCACTAATGATATTCCCGAAATAATTATAAATTTTAGTCCTTAAATTGTCAATTTAGATGGAATATTATATAACTTTGATAATGTTGTACCATTGCTGTTGGCCCTTTCATTAAAATTTGTTAAATTACTCTATGTTTTCATCTTTTCCTACGTACAAACTTTAATTCATTCAGTATGAACATATATGATATATATATATATAGGGAGATATATATACATATATAAATATATATATATATATATGTATGCACCTTTATACTCAACTTCATTGGTAGCCAATCGGAAAAGAAAAACAGTGACGTTGGCCATTCTTATAGTTTCTTCAACCACCTGTTTCAGAGGCAGTCCATGTTAAATTAATTCCACTATATACTAATTATTTTTAACCAAAAATTTATCTGCTGTATATGAATTAATTAAATTAACCTTGTTGGTGTATGTCAATTTTGAAACATCGTCACTTGTAATGAAGTCCCCTGTCTTGTTCCGGATTATAGCCATATTTTCCTCCTGCATATAAGATTATTTCCATATATATATATATATGTATGTATATATGTACTATCAATTATGTTTTTTCTCTCTTCTAATGAGTTAGTATTTATATGGTACGTAAATAAGATATGTACGTACCCTTAGCATTTTGAGGACATTAGGGTATTTGGCAAGATAATATATAGCCCACATGGAAGCAAGTGAAGTGGATACATATCCAGCAACAGCAAGGCTCACAATGTTATCTATGACCTCTTGGTCACTCAGTTTATTCCCTTCATCATCTTCGATTTGCATCAGACCGTCCATGAGATCAAGATCATCGTTACTAGTACTTCTGTCAACTTTAATTTGGTTTTTCTTCTTTTCCAGCTCCGCCGTAAAGATAGCATCAAGCTTCTTCCTACACTGCAAATAAATTCAAAGTAATTTTGTTATTATTTAATATCGTTCGTATGTAGGTACTATATATATATTATATATATATATATATACACACACTAATTTTATTATAAATTCAAAAATCAAACCTGACGAGCTCGGTGATAAGCAGATCCAGGCATGTTAAAAGGCTGGGCTCTCACCCCTTTGACTAATCCATCAATCAATTCATCTATGGTATTTAGGAGAGGCCCTGGCTCCAAGCTTGCGAACAATTTTCCTATGTTTTCGAATGTCACCTATAAAAGAAGAAAAATATTTTACTACTTATATATATATATATATATACACACACTAATTTTATTATAAATTCAAAAATCAAACCTGACGAGCTCGGTGATAAGCAGATCCAGGCATGTTAAAAGGCTGGGCTCTCACCCCTTTGACTAATCCATCAATCAATTCATCTATGGTATTTAGGAGAGGCCCTGGCTCCAAGCTTGCGAACAATTTTCCTATGTTTTCGAATGTCACCTATAAAAGAAGAAAAATATTTTACTACTTTACAATCAAGCTTGCAAACATTTTTTTTTTTTTAAAAAATGATGTTGGTAAAAGCTCTTGTTATTATATATATTCCTCGTTTTAAGAATAAGTTGGCTCAAGTGAGCTAGGTAGCTCATTGGTTGTTTGTGTTGTGGATAAATCTTGGACCAACTCTGATCCTGGTTTATCTCCCCTATTGTGACAGCTGATTCTGTGATTTCAATATTGTTTGTTTCATTCAATATTATTCTGTTTCATCCTTTTCTTTTAATATAAAATATTCACTTGTGAAAAAAGTATTTTACAACTATAGCTATGGAATGCTAAATTTAATCTCTTCACACCTTTTCTTTTACTCTATAGTCTTGCTACCTAAGTATTTTAGTATTAAAATGAAAAATTGGATATTAAAAATAGCAAGACTAAAAAAGTGTGCAAAAAAACAGTATGTATTTAGCATTCCTCCTCCTACAGTTATATAGCCATAACATATTTGCAAGAACGTTAAGTTCATTTCTTCTTTTTTATTATAATACGTCATATATATATATATATATTTATTTATATATATCTTACCTTTTTAGTTTCATGATATGCCTTAACGGTGCCGTTTTGAGACCAAGAATTAAGCGCCGCCACGATGCGGGGCTGAACTACGACAGCGATACGGCGGAGAGCGTCGGGCCGATTAATTGCATTTATGACGTAGCTTCTAAGCCTTGCGTGGGCCTTCCCATGGACTGCCACTAGAGAAGTCGGGCCCATAAGATCCACATTTGGCCATTCCAAAAGGAAGTTGTTGTCCGATTGGAGTACAAATTTGCTGACGGGAGGAAAGCATGCTATGATGGACGGTGATCCGAAGAGGTGGGTTCTATACATCCCTACTCCATCACCATACCTGAAAATATAATAATATGATAATTGAAAGTACGTGACCTAAATTTTGTGTGTTGTTGATTGATGTGGATCCCACAATAAGATTATTTCCATATAATTAGTTAGAATATTTATAGAAGAAAAGAAAGAATAAAAGATCTTACTTCTTGCGCTTAGCATTGATAAATTCATCAGGACGTCGAACAACTTTGAAGTACCAGAGAAAAGTGAGCATTTCTCCCAAAACGGGAAAGCCCATGTGGCCCGGCGGCAGCTTAGCGGTGGTCGCTGAGTCCCGTAGCTTGAGAGGAACCACATAGCGGAGCTCATTCCACCACCATAACAAGTACCCCAATAGTGGCAAAACACCCAACACCATAGCCAACCACTCCATTATTTCCTTTCTATTACCCTAAAAGACCAACTAGCTAGGACTCGTACGTGTAAATGCTTCACCACTTTTAAACGGTTCTAATTTCCCAAATTCTATATATATATATATATGTACAAATAAATATACACTATCATATATGTGACTGAACAAAGAAGTAAGCACCGTGGTACGTACTAGATATCGCCAAACTCTTTAATATTCATTGGTACGAAATTGATGGAGAAAAGGACAGTATATAGAATTACTAACTTCTTGTTGTAGTTGATTCCATGTTGATTATTCCTTTAACCAATTAAGGGAAATAGACAAAAGTACGTAATCCAATCCAATCACAATCAGCATTGTCGTGTACAAATTTGGCAGAACAACTTATTATATATATATATATATATATATATTTATGTGTGTGTGTGTGTGTGCATGATTTGAGCTTATGATCAGGATATTAGCACATTCCAGTATCGTGTGATTTGTATAATTATATATACTGGTGGTTTTGCTAGGCCTAAGCTTGTTAGTATCTGGCGTGTGAATATGTAAGAATTGATTCGATAAATTAAACAAAATGAATAGGGTTTGTAAGTTAATTTATACACTTATTGTTACATTCTCTATTTTCTGGAAGCAAATTTAATTTTTAAGATTAGGAATCTATCACTAGCTACACGATATTTAACAATAGGGTGTTTAATTTTATTTTTTTTTATTTCAAAGTTTTCGCATATGTTTCAGGCAAAAATAGGAAAAAAAAATACACAAATAGATAAAATAGTGCATCACTAGTATAGTATTTCCGAGAATTGATAACATTGATACTAAATATTGGGGTGAATTGTAATGACGCCCGAATTATATTCGTTGTACTATTTTATTCTTCAAAATTTTAACTTAGACTACTTTAAATTATGTAATTATTATAACAATGATCATTTTGTCACAAAACGTTAATTATTTAATAGAAAACAGTTATGTATAAAAGCTTATAATTGGGCAATGTTTAATTTTGGGTGTTGAAGTCTCGTTTGCGACATAATTACCCATTTGTATGCTTTGTATATGACTAATTTTGTTAAAAATTTAGTAGACAAAAAAGATCATTCATGCAACAATTGTATAATTTTTGATAGTCTATTGCATGAGTTTTATTTGGATTCTCGTTCTAGGCCATTGTTGCCAAATTACATACTTTGTAAATGACTCACTTCAATTAGAAATTTAACAATTTATGATAAATTGACCATTGCCACAACAATTGTATAGTCTAGAATAGTCTATAATGTAACTTCAATGGGTCAAAATAGTACAACAAATATAATTCAAGGACTAATAATATTGTAGTTAATCCTAAATATTACTTTCAAATATTTTGCAAAAAGACAAATTTGAATAACTGATTTTATATCTAAGCTTCCCAGAAAAAAAAGAAGAAGAAGGAAATCGCATTATATATACATCTGCAAAAATAAATAAATAAATAATAATAATCTTGTATGACCTAAAAAGGATTTTTATTTTTATTTTTTTCAAAAAATAGGTGCTAATACTTAGATACTTTGGTGATAATGTTATACTTGGTTTCAATTTCTTTTTACTACGATTACGTGTACATGTAATAGAATAACAGTATATATATATAGGCCACGTTTGAAATACAGTATAAAAATGAAATTGGATTAGATTAAATTAATCTCATGTTTGGTGCATGCATATAAGGGGGCTTAGATTAAATTAAAAATAATACCCTTAGAATGGGGATAATCTTATCATCTTGAGAATTTGGGATTGGGAGGAATTAGGGATTTGATTAAAAATAATAAAATATTTTTGAACTAGTAAAAAATGGTGCTTTCGAAATTAACTTTTAAAAGTGGTAAAACCAAAAAATGGTACTTTTTCAAATATTTTTTTATAAGTGTATTTTTGCAAATAATTTTACAAAAAATGACAAAAATAAGTTTTAAAAGTGGCTTTTCCAAAATATTTTTTAAAAGTAGTATTTTTCAAAATATTTTTTTTAAAAAGGGTCCTTTCAAAATATTTTTAAAGTGCTATTTTTGCAAATAAGTTTTTAAAAATGATATTTTTACAAAATTGAGTTTTAAAATGGTATTTTTCTAAATTAATTTTTAAAAGTTGTATTTTTCTAAATAATCAAACCTCAAAATTTGTTATTTAGTTAAAACTATGAAATACTCATGCTAATCCTATCCTAACAAAAAGTAACATACCAAACATGGGATAGAATTAAACTATAATTCTATCTTATCCTATCATATCCAATTTTATCTAATCCTTTGAAATAGTCAAATCATATCCTATCTTATCCTGCGTACCATACCAAACGAACAGACTAAGGCAAGCAAATAATGCACGAATGGCCAGGTTGAGAGGATTTTTGAGAAAAGAAAAAGGAGGAAAAAGATCTTGTACTTTCATTTTGGCAATCAATTAAAAATTATGGAGTTTTTTCTCTCAATTTTTTCGGTATTTACTTGGTGAGTGTCTGAGTGACTCATTGTTGTATATTGTACGTATAACATAATCATCCACTAGATGATTATTTAAATAACATATATGGTGGTCGGGTGATCATCAGGAGGTCACTAGTGAGGAAATAATATGTGTGATTATCAAGTAGTATGACCGTGGTTGGCCATGAGGTTACTAGTGAGGAAATTGTGTTGGAGTCAGTTTTAATCTTAAGACTTTTTATTTTGGCAAGTGTTTTAGTTGTAACTTTGTTAGTTGTTTACATTTGTGAAATCTCTTTTTGTCCTTCTGTTATTTTCCTGTTTTTCATAGTGGTTAAGTTTAATCAAGGTTATTTTTGGTATACAGTAGTCAGTTTTCTAACAAGATTAGATCAAATCTTATGGACAAAATACTGTCCTTCAAAAGTTGCTGTTTATGAAAATGTCTACCTTGTCACTTGATAGTAAAAGGGTTAGACTTAGATCAATACCACTTATTATACCTAACTAATACCACGTTTTTTTTAAGAAAAAAAATATTTTGTTTGTCATTTATTCCCACCACACCAATTCTAAAGGAGAAATTTAGTTTCTAAATTTGATAGTTGTTAACTTTGATTAATGTTTATTAATTAAAAAAAAAAAGAAGTATTTGGCTACTTAATCTCTTAATAGGTATTCATACTAACTGCTTGCTGGAAAATAAAACTAAAAGGATCCGGATTTTTCAAATTTCTTTCCCCCATAAATCCCCCTAATAAAATTATGACAACTTTAAGATAAATCAACATAATACTGCAATGAATGAATAATATCCTATATCGTGGGAAGGAATAAAGTAGTATTAATTCAACTTAGCAATATTTTGGTATTGATATGATGCAGCTTTGCTGTAGCCCTGCTATAATTATGCCATAAGCAAAAAGTAGTTGTGAGAAAAAAAGTTTTTGGTAAATTTAATTTACAAAACTGCTGTTTAAAAACAATGTCTATGTGTCTTATAAACTAAGTATTTGGTAAACTATGGATTATGTATGCTGTAAAATAATATTTTCGACCTTTTTTTTATGTTAGCATAATCAGCTTTGAAAAGCAACCACTTCTCAAATTTTGTTTAAAATAATGGTTACACAATAATTTTTAAAATTTGCTGACTAAAAACAAAAATTTACCAAATGCCTCTTTCTCTCTCTTTTTGTTTTCTAACTATTTTTAAAAGTTAAAAGGAGCATCTAGAAGTAATCCCAATTAAACGGGGGCCTTAATTGTTGAAACTCAAAAATTGATAGTAGGGTTAGTTCTATTTTTGCCCATAATTTTTAACAAGTCCCAAATTTGATCTTCAAACTATATATTTGTCTGAATTTGATGTTGAGCTCTCAAATTAAAGTTTTACATTATAATTCCCTAAATTACTACTACTATTATTATTGTTGTGCATAAATCTTGGTCCTGGATTTATAATAGGGTTGTTCAAAGTTCAAACTGAGACTAAAGACTAAAATTAAAGGGGGGAAAGCAATTTAAGGAAACTGAATGCGACATTTGAAGAGGTTCAAGAACAAATTGCAGAGACAAAAACATAATTCAAGAATATAAATGGGACTTCAAGTTATTTTTCATGGAGTAAAAATACTATTAATCCTTGATACTATTATACGTCAATTCAAGGTGGTAAATTCCGTTCAACATTTAAGAGAAATTATGTCATTATTAAAAACATGTAAATATATTTGCAATCATGGTCTTATATGGAGATTATACATATATATATATATATAAAGGGCACCAATCCAGTAGGTATTTTTTTTTTTGGGCGCGTCTACAGTAGGGGCGTCCTTACGTAGGGCCGTCCTTACGTAGGGCCCTATCTATACACCGTTGGATAGGAATCTGTGTATAAATAGATTCGCTACAGATTCCCGTTATTCCCCACAGATTCCTATCCAACGGTGAATAAGGGGTGACCCTATGTAGGGGCGCCCCTACTATAGCCCTCCCCTTTTTTTTTTACCTATGCATAGGTATCAATTGGGCCAATCAAAATTTTTTTTGCACATTTTTTTATATTAAAAAGTAGGAGAGAGAAAAACATTAATGATGCACATCTTTTCATGCATCTCATTTTAGCCGTTAGATCATTGTTAGATGATGATCCAATGACTAGAAAAAAAAAACCTACACATAGGTAAAAAAAAAAAAAAACCTACCGGATTGGCAACCATATATAAAATATAACTGGTTGTTAGCTTTTATATATATACATATAGGAGGATACTTAGATAATGACTTTTTAAAAATCATTACGAATAGGTGCAATGAATTTTGTATAATTTACGAGTTATGTGCGAAACGTAATTAATGATGATGACTTTTTTTTTCTGAGTTTATATCACCTGTGATTCTTAACCTTTCCTCCAAGTATTAATCAGGTCTCTAATTTTTTTTTTTTTTTTTTTGTAATTTTTAGATTTCTAACCTTTTACATTCGTATCACTTTATTCCCATTGTAATTTTTCTATCCATTTCAGCTGTTATCTAACAATTTTAGTATCACTTGGGTCCTCAACCTTTACACAATATATCGCTTAGGTCTCTATTCTTTATTTATAGATTTTGACTTATTAAACTTTCTTTTTTGTAACACTTAGGTTTTTTTGAGTTAGTTTTGAGTTGAAATCCAACTCTAGTCAAATTAGACTAAATAAATTGATAAAAACTGCTAAATTCAAAAGTAACACTAAAATAATTGAATTAGATTTCCATTGAAATACATACAAAAAATACACATATCAATACCCATATTTTTTGTATAAATTAATGTCCATTTGTCAGTTGGAAGATTTTTAGACTATTTTTAAATGATTGTGAGTTCATAAAATTACAGAAAATGAATTTCACGACCACTGACAAGAAATCATCATTAAATAGTACATTTTTTTTCTCTTGTTATGTCTATGTATATACTCGATCGGTATATATTCGTAAATACTAATTTTTATGTTATTAACTATTATTATCATCAAAACCCATGATTTTTTATAAATTAATGTCAATTTATTATTTAAGATTTTTTAAACTTATTTTATTATTTATGAGTTTTAACTGAAAAAAAAAAGATTGATTAGTTTATGGAATTGGAGAAAATAAACTGTACCACCATTAGTAAGATTTAACAATTAAATCGTACAATATTGTTGGTAATAAGAATTAACTAAAAATAATATTGTTGTTTAGAATATCTCTTTCAAAAAACGCCTTATTGGTATTGAATAATCTGTTGGTAGTTTTCATTAATTTATCTAGTACAATTAAATTAGAGTTGGATTTTAACTCAAAATGACCTAAGTATTTCAAAAATAGAAGTATAAGAAGTCAAAAACTATAAAATTAAGAATAGGGACCTAAGTGATACATTGTATCAAGGTTGAGGACCCAGGTGATACTAAAACTGTTAGATAATGGCTGAATTGAATGAAAAAGTTGAAAAATTACTAAAGTGGTACGAATGTGAAAGATTAGGGACCTAATTAATATTTGAGAGAAAGATTGGGGACCGCAGGTGATGTAAACTTTTTTTTTCCCCCCTTAGTAACAGCCCATTACATGATAGCCATTAGATCAAAATCGAACGGTGGAAAAAATTACACCTACCAATAGATTAAAAAGAAAATACCCGTTGAAGTGAGTTCAATATTTATATCTAACCTCAAATATATGTATATATAAAAAGAGCGAGTATAGCATAGATTGACTATTACATCGAAATTTAACAATAACAATTATCTAATGTGAATTGAATGATAGTATTCTATTTCATAACTGTTTGATTTCAACCTAATTGTTAAATTTGGTTTCCTTACTGATAGGGAATTAAAAAAATTCCTACTATACTATATATCATATTTCTACCCTGATTAAAAATGATTATAATCTAACAAACCTATGCCTTTGTTAATGGTTATTCCGCGACTTACTGGTTTCTTTTCGTTTTCAAAATCGAGTGGAGAAAGAAACAGAAAAAAAATTGAATAAGCAGTTCTATTAATCATCATCACCATTTTTCAGAGGACTGTCGCTAACTCAGCTATTTAATTATCGAATTATACATTTCAAAATTTAATTCAAAGTAAATAAAATAAATTAAAAGTAAAAAGTGAGAAAGTGAGTAAAAGAAAAAAAAAAAGAAAAAGCGAAATAGGTATCTCCTTATGAGGCTGTGTACATGTTTTTAGATTCCGTATATTAACTTTTTCCCTTTCATTCGTCATTAAGAATCAATGATTTAGCCTCTATAATTTTCATCTTTGTCTTGGATCATTGTTCATTTGGAATAAAATTTATTTTAACTAAATAAAAAAGAAAGTGAGTCCCTTGTTGTCATATATATACATATATATATATATATTTAATAGCTAAAGAAACACCCAATCTCTATCATCACGACTCTATCTCTATCTTTAGCAAACTTTAATTTTTTTTAAAAGTAAAACAGAGTGTAATGCAAACTACGTAAAGTTAGGATCAAACGCCATGAAAACGAACATATATATATAACCACTATTCAGAAAAACATGCATCTTTCGACGCATATTTGCATGAGAAACCCATATCATGATCCGACCTGAATTTCAAATTTTACAAAACAACATAAAATAAAATAAAATAAAAAATCAAATAGCCCTTGGTTTGTAACAAAAAAAGAGCTGGAATTTGTTATTTTGTTGTGTCATCTCATATTATTTTTAAAGTCCGAGTAATCAGCCACACTCAAGTCTTCAATGCCGTTTTGAAAGTTTCTTCCTTCCGAGTCTATAATGTTAATGTTAATACTTTATACTTAGAAGAAAAACAGAAGAAAAACTTCATTGATAAAAAAAAAAAAAAAAAAGGGAGAGAAAAATGGTGGAGAATGAAGAAAAGTACCACCCTTCTTCTTCAACAGATCAATACTCTGCGATCCCATCTCCTCCTTCTCCTGCTTCTTCTTCTCCGGGTGGAAAAAAACCAGGAGGATGGAGATCTATCAAGTACATTCTTGGTACATAATATAAGGTTTTAATATATGTATTTATAACATAATATATATATATATGTATATGTATATGTATATGTATATGTTTTTAGCTGATTTTTTTTTTTTTTCTGGGATTTTTTTGAAGGAAACGAATCATTCGAGAAGTTGGCTTCAATGAGCTTGATAGCAAATATAACAGTGTATCTGAGTACGAAATACAATCTGAGTGGTATATTTTTGGTGACAGTGGTGAATGTATGGAGTGGTTTTTCTAATATTTCATCTTTGGCTGGTGCCTTTGTTTCTGATGCTTATTTGGGCAAGTTCTACACTCTCCTTTGCGGCTCCATTGCGTCTCTCCTGGTAAATTAAATTTTAATTCACCTATATATGTACATTTATTACCTAGAGGTTGCTAAGAGATGGACTGAAAGGAAATTACAAATACGAAAATTTGGGATAAAACAGTGGTGACCATTTTGTGAATGTCATCTATCTTTTGCTTGACATCTAATCAAGCTGCAATCAGAGAATTTAAATCGATTTTCAATTAGCCATGAAAAATTATGAAATCCATTCAGAGTGTTAAGGCTACCAATGCATAATATTTTTGTAATATTTGAGGAACATGAAAAATATTTGCGTGGATATATAGGGAACATGTAGGAACATGAAAAAAAACTAGTGATGATTTTATGGTAATGTAGAAAGATGTTGTACTTTATGTGTGTCAAAGAAACTTATGATAAAGTTTTGTTTCCCATGTTCCCTATTTGCTATATTTCCATGAAAATCAATTTTCCTCTGTAATTTATTTGTTCTTTCATCTATCTCTTGCCAGTTTTCCATCTAATAATGCTGCAATCAGGGCAAGATATATAGGTGACCTGTTTGAGGAACATTAACAAATATGGTTATATATTTTTTTTCAGGGTATGGGGATCATGACTCTAACTGCGGGCATAAATCTCTTCCGACCGGCCTACTGCGATCAGGAATCGAGTGCCAATTGCCCTAAGCCGCTAGGTTGGCAGCTAGGGATCCTCTTTGCAGGCCTTGGCTTGTTATCCATTGGAGCTGGAGGAATTAGGCCCTGCAACATTGCCTTCGGTGCTGACCAATTTGATACAAGAACAGAGAAAGGAAAAGCTCAACTGGAGAGCTTTTTCAATTGGTGGTACTTCTGTTTCACCATTGCCTTAGTTGTGGCCCTCACTGGTGTGGTTTACATTCAGACTAATGTGAGTTGGACTCTGGGATTTGCTATCCCCACTGCCTGCCTTGGCCTCTCCATAACCATTTTCTTGCTTGGTCACCACACTTATATCAATGTAAAGCCCCAAGGGAGCGTCTTTTCAGACATATTGAAGGTGATCACGGCCGCCTGTCGAAAGCGCAGCCTCAGTCTCGGACCAGAACAGAACGAGGAGCACACATTTTATGATCCTCCTTTGACCGGATCAGAATTGAAACTCCCTCGTACTCATAGGTTCAGGTGTCTTGATAAGGCAGCCATAATCACAAGCCCAGATGAGTTAAACAATCAGGGCATGCCCAAAGATGGTTGGAGGCTTTGTAGCTTGCAACAAGTTGAGCAATTGAAGTCCTTAATAGCAGTTTTGCCAGTTGGGGTCACAGGAGTTGGAGCTTTCATAACAATGGACCAAAACAACACATTTGGGGTCCTTCAAGCTATGCAAATGGACAGAGCAATAGGCCCACATTTCATGTTCCCACCAGGATGGATGAACATTGTTTCAATGGTTGCACTTTCCATATGGATCTACATTTATGAGAAGATTTACATTCCTCAGACAAGGAAAATGACAGGAAGGGATAAGAGGTTGACCATGAGGCAGAGAATCAGGATTGGCATTGTCATGTCAATTCTTTCCATGGTGGTATCAGGGATAGTTGAAAGACACCGCCGGAACTCAGCATCAAAACAAGCCTCGTTTATTTCCCCCGCAAGCATCGCCTTGCTTTTTCCGCAGTTTTGCTTGTCCGGATTGACTGAAGCTTTTGCTGCTGTTGCCATAATGGAGTTCCTCACCATGCAATTGACAGAGAGCATGAGGACTGTTGCTGGGGCTATCTTTTTCCTATGTCTCTCTATTTCGAGCTATGTAGGCTCGGTCATAGTGAACATAATCCATGCTCTAACAGAGAAGACTTCCAAATCTCCATGGCTGGGAGGTCATGACCTCAACAAGAATAGGCTTGACTACTACTACTACATGATGGCTGGCTTGGCAGCTCTAAATTTGATCTACTTCAGTTTCTTTGCTACTCACTACGTGTTGAATAGCAATCCAGAGAGTGAGCAAAGGGAGGATGACCACATTGCTTGCCATTCAAGAAACAATTCTGAATGCATACAAATGGATGAAGAGAAAGGATTGGCCATACATGAGCACAAGTGATTAGCATACTTAGCTATCAGTAAATCCCATAAAACATTATTCATTCCACAAGGTCTCGTCGATCGAATCAATCGTTATACTTATTGAATGGCTGAAAGAACTTACCTGCACAAGAATTTTATGATTGTTTCATTTTATGGTAAATATTTCAGTATAGAGAATTCTTTTTCTTCAATTGCTTTTTTCCTCTAGATTTTGTGTTTGTTCTTTTTCTTTTTCTTTTTTTTCTTCGGTCTTTTCCTAGTGAAAAACATGAAAGTATGAGTGATAATTAAGGTCCTATTTGCTACACTTAGCCTTCTAGACCATGAACTTTGTCAATTACACTGTAAAACTAAACAGAACTTTTACCACGTTGACCATGAATCTATGTACAAATAAAAGAAAAAGAAGTCAATTGAGAGAAAGTATGACATGATATGAGAAGGATTACACAAATTATTCGAATTTTTACCACTATTCTCACAGATACATATTTAGAAGGCAGATTTCTTAGTTTAGTTCTAAAGAATATTCTTTTGCACTTGTTTAGAATTCATTAATGCGATTTAGAATGTTGTTAATTACTGGTTGATGGTGCCAAGATAGTTTACTCAAGCATTAATTATGCAGAAAACGAATATTTTAAGCCAAAAAAACAAAAAAAGATAAAAAAGATAGACGCGTTTTCTCAAGCATTGATTATGCAGAAAACGATTTTTTTTCTCTCTTTCTGAAGAGAAGAAAATTATGTAGAAATTGAAAATTTCCCCATATCAACATCTAACAATAGCAACTGATACAACTAGTGGGTTGTTAGTCAACATTTCAATTCGACGAAAAATAACGTGACATAAATAGATTATTCACTAACTAAATTATTGGTGTGCTAATAACTAAATTAAAAAAAAAAGTTGAGATCGCTAATATTATTGGTGTGCTAATAATTATCAGAATCTTCTTTGATTCTTGAAGACTGGCCTGAATTTAATTAAGCTCGTGTATGGCCATTTTTAAAGCACGTACATTTAAAATACTAGGTTAAATATTCCAATCGATGTCGTAATATTGAGACAGATTCACTATTTGTTAAAACAGACAGTCCATTTTAAAGCACGTTATGTGTGACACAAACCAAGACGTTGATTTCTTGGTCTGTGTGATCATATCTTCTTACATGCTAACATCTTGGGACTGGCCAGTAATGGGAACTCTTGAGCTCATGGCCGGTGTACACAAGGCCAAAGCTGATTGGCTTAGAGCTCTGAGAAATTAGAGAGACAAAAGCTGGACTATTCATACCATTCATTATGTCATTACCTGTCCAAATGCTGGACCACTCGTACCTTATAGGTTGTGGCCTTGTCTAATTTAATACCCCGATGGGTTCTTGTTATGATATATTTTGAGCAATTTAAGTGTTCAACATGAATACTTCTTCGGAAAATTCAATGTATGATTATACTATATATTTAAGAGTTAAAGACTGATTTAAACTATACTAAAATATGAAAGTAACGTTATATGATTCCCAGGCTTATTATTGCTCGTGATAAGATATAGAATTGTTTTTCTTTTCTCTGGTGGATTTTCATGTACGATACGTAGACGACTTAACTTCTGAGTTCTTATAGGAGTAAAAAGACAGAAAAGAAAAATGTAAATAGTTAAGACAAACGACATTAATATCACCTTGGAAGTTTTGTAGCGATGTCGAGAAGGGAGAAAGGCAAAATCTAATGCGTATCTTTTAGTGCAATAAGTCAATTGGTGGGGACAATAGCAAGGTAAGGAACATTATCAGTTTACTAGCATTTCCACGCTTGAAAATACACGAACAAGAAGCCAACACTGCCAATGAATAACGACAAAATTTGTGTCACGAGCATTTTCGGTGAGGCTCATGAGTGCTTACATTGAACGTCCCTGTCGGGATAGAATCAAGACTCAAATTTAAACAAGTTACAAACATTGCTAATGTATTTGAGTATTAAATGTTAGCAATGTAATGTTGTCATCTTGATGAGTTTGAATAGAAGCGCTCTTAGTAATACTTCTTTTCTTCATTCTCTATTCTACTAATACTGCATATATAAAATTTATGAGGGTAGAATATGTAAACCATAGGAGTAAAAAAGTTATAATGAAGTGGTTTTGACGTACAGAAAATGATCTAGAGAAAAAATAGAGAATGGAACTTAATCTAAGGCCACACTTTTAATAATTGAGATGTGGATTTCTTTTATGGCTTTCACATTGCTTCAACCATTCACATTATGAAATTAAAAAACAGTTGTGATAAGAAAACAAGACGTCACCATTGCAAACACTTGCAGCACAGTCAAGATTGACAACTCCATCATGATGAGACAACTGGATGAATTCTAAAACACTCACACAGAGAGAGAGAGAGAAAGAGAGAGAGAGAGAGAGATGACTTATGTATAATGTATTTTGTCCTCAGAAAAGGGAGAGAGATATATAACTCATGTTTCTTGTCCCCATCTAGAGAAGTAGAGTCTATATAAGTAAGAAACTCACAGAGAATCCAACATCAGTTAGGCCTTCTCTGATCAATTATTTAGGTTCAAAGCAAGAAGCCATGGAGAAGAATGAGAAGGCTGTCACCAGTATGGATGAACCTGAGGTTCATTACAGGGGAGTCAAAACCATGCCCCTGATCATAGGTGATAAGGAGAAACCTCTTCTTTTCTTTCTTTTTGGTTTGTCAAACATTATAATTTATATCAAAGTGACATGTGAAAAAACCATATGCAAATGCAGGGAATGAGACCTTTGAGAAGCTAGGGACAATTGGGACCTCAAACAACCTCTTGGTCTATCTCACTACTGTATTCAACATGAAAAGCATCACTGCTACAACTCTTATCAACATCTTCAATGGCACCACCAACTTTGCTACCCTTCCTGGAGCTTTCCTATGCGATTCATACTTCGGTCGTTATAAGACTCTCGGATTTGCTTCAGTGTCTTCTTTTTTGGTACATAACAAATATCAATACTAATGTTTCTCATGCAAATTTAACAATACTTATCAATCTAACAATATTTCTCATGATTTTTTTTTTTCTAATGTTCTTTAATGGCTTTTTTTTTTTGTAACCGTAGGGAATGCTAGTTCTCACACTAACAGCAGCAGTTTCAAAGCTTCATCCTCCACACTGTGAAAAAGTGGAGAGTGACACATGTTCTGGTCCAACAACATGGCAAATGACATTTTTACTAAGTGGTCTTGGATTGCTGGTTGTAGGAGCGGGTGGTATTAGGCCTTGTAACTTGGCCTTTGGAGCTGACCAATTCAATCCCAATACAGAATCTGGGAAGAAGGGGATTAACAGCTTCTTCAATTGGTACTACTTCACTTTCACCTTCGCCATGATGGTGTCTTTGACCCTCATTGTGTATGTGCAATCTGATGTGAGCTGGGCTTGGGGACTGGCCATTCCTACTCTCCTCATGTTGTTATCCTGTCTCTTCTTCTTCGCCGGCTCGAGAATTTACGTGAAAGTGAAGCCTGATGGTAGTCCATTAACTAACGCAGCGAGAGTCCTCACGGCTGCGGCTAAAAAGAGGCGCTTGAAGTTGCCGGAGCAGCCATGGATGTCCCTTTTTAACCATGTTCCTAAATCTTCCATCAACTCAAAGCTTCCTCATAGTGATCAGTTCAGGTTAGAAAGACTTGTAATATTCTGTTTTGAGTAATTCTTCATTCTTTGTTGCCCAACTCATGGGGCTTCCCTTTTTAGTCTAAAGTTTTCTAAGATACTTTTTCATTAGAAAAAACAGATATGGGGAGAAGCTTCTCAAACATTGAAATCAGTTGACCTTAGATAATAAACTACTTTGTTGGAAAGTGTTTGAAAAAATGGATAAATCTGCCCCCACCTTTGGAAAACTCAGTATACTAAATTGCCAATAATTGCCTTTTCTTTGACTCATTTCAATAACCAAAATGATATTTCTTTATTCAGATTCTTAGACAAAGCTGCAATAGTTGAGCCAGAAGACACAATCAACTCAGATGGATCAGCAGCTAATCCTTGGAGATTATGCAGTATGCAACAAGTTGAGGAAGTTAAGTGCTTGATAAGAGTGATTCCCATTTGGGCCTCAGGCATTATTTACTATGTTGCCACTAACCAACAACAAACTTATGTAGTCTTCCAAGCTCTACAATCCAATAGACTTCTTGGCAATACTGGCTTCAAAATCCCAGCTGCTTCTTACTCGATATTCGCCATGCTCAGCCTCACAATCTGGATACCAATTTATGACCGGATCGTTGTCCCTACTGTCAGGCGAATCACCGGAAAAGAAGGCGGCATAACAGTCCTCCAAAGGATTGGCTTTGGCATGGTGCTTGCCATAATAACCATGCTTATATCTGCCATAATTGAAGAAAAGAGAAGAACTCTTGCTCTCAGAAATCCAATGGGAATAGAGCCAAGAAGAGGGGCAATTTCTTCCCTTTCTGGCTTTTGGTTGGTCCCACAGTTGACTCTGATAGGATTCTCTGAAGCATTTACTGTCATTGGCCAAGTTGAATTCTACTACAAGCAGTTCCCAGAGAACATGAGAAGCATTGGAGGTTCTTTCCTGTTTATTGGCTTTGCAGCTTCAAGTTACTTGAGTGGCTTTTTGGTGTCTTTTGTGCATCACTTAACTTCTGGTTCTAAAATGGGAGATTGGTTGCCTGAAGACCTTAATAAGGGGAGATTGGATTACTTTTACTATTTGGTTGCTGCAATGGGAGTTATAAATTTGGCCTATTTTCTGGTTTGTGCAAACTGGTACAAGTACAAAGAACACTCCACCAGCACTGCCTTTGAAGTAGGCATGGAAGATATACAATCTGAAAAGACCCTTGTATGATGTACATAGAAAAAAAAAAAAATTAGAAACTGTCCTATAAGGGGATTATTCCAACTTTTGAACAACTTATCAAAGTTAATGACACAAATATCTAAAAATGGTATTCCCAATGTGTCAGTAACGTTGCTAACTTGTTTAAATTTGGGTAGGAATTTTTAGTGATATAGATAAATAAAAATGCTCTACGTAAAGACTGTAAATTTCGTGCCAATGTCTAGTACTTAGAATCGATACCAAAATATGAAAAGTTATTCAGGGTCCTATTATTTTTAATCTAGCTTTTTATATCACTTTTAAGAACAGAAAAAAGTATGTCTTATCTTATTTTTGAACTCTTTGTTGATTTCTACTACTTAAGGCAGGTTGTATCTAAGAAATCTTTAGAACAAATTACAAGCTTGTAGATAAATAGAAGCTATTTAGCCCTTCATATTAAAGATGCTAAGACCAAATTACATACCTAAAGTGTAAGAACATTCAAGCAAAACCTATGATGATATTCATATTTTAGACTTTGTTTGGTAGAGAGGAAAGAAAATAGGAGAGAAGGAAAAATTAGGAGGGAGAGAAAATATATAGGACGGAAAGGAAAGTGTGTTTCCTTTAATGTAAAAATATATTATTTTAAAATGATTATTTTACCCTCTTTACTAAAATTTTAAAATAAATATAAGACTATTTTAGTAAATTCACTTTCATGTATTAGTAAATAACTTTTCTTTCTCTTCTCTCCATTTTTGAGGAAGAAATATTTGTGTTGGTCTCACCACTTTTTTTTTCTCTCTTTTCCTCTTCCATTTTCTCTTCCCTTCCCTTTTTCCCTACCTACCAAATAACCAATTTTTAGTTTCTCTTCACTCCGTCCTTGAAACCTTTCCTTTCCTACCAAACATAGCCTAAGTTAATTGTAAACATTTGAATATGTCCAATTCAGTTTGAACATGAGCAACCATAGGGTTTATGGCACAAATGATTCCTAAACTATCACACTTGTGATAATTTGACCCTCAAAGTTTTAATTGTAATAATTTTACCCCTTAACTTTCTGATTTGTACTAATTTGGTCCCTAAATTGTCTAAATTATAATTTATTGTTAAATTTCTGACTAAAAACACAAGTAAAGAACACATTTTAGGTATTTAAAGGAAAATAAATTGAATAAAAAGATTCGAAGAGAAGAAAAAATTTATTCTTCGCATTTTTTAGGCTTTTTGGAGCTACAAAATATAATGTTTTTGTGATTGTTCATTTTTATACTTAAAATTATCAAGTTACCTTTCAAATACACTTTTTAGATGTGATTACATATTCTTCACGTGTGTTTTTGGTAAAAAAATTTAATAACATGTTACAATTTAAACAATCTAAGGACCAAATTATTACAAATCGAAAAATTCAATGGCTTAATTGATGCAATTGAAACTTTGAGGACCAAATTACCACATATTATATACTTCAAGGACCATTTGTGCCATAATTTGAAGCTTTCTTTAATAATATCATATCTAAATTTTTTGATGAGTTAATGGCACAAATGATCCCTAAAGTATTCAATTTGTGATAATTTGATCCTCAAAATTTTAATTGTAGTAATTAAGCCCTTGACCTTTCTTATTTATAGCAATTTGGTCCCTTACTATTGAATATTTGACCAAAAATGCTCATGATCTAAAAATGTATTAGAAAAATAATTTAGGAATTTCAAACATAAAAATAAATAATGATATAAAAATTTTATCTAAATTTACAGCTCCAATAATCCTCAAACATGCAAAAAATACATCTTTTATTTTTTTGGAATTGGGAAAATACATTTTTTCTTTTTCCCGGAAGTGATAGATTTTTTTCCTTTTTTGTCCCCGACCAATTTTCATTCATCTTACAACTTTCAGAACAAAGTCTTTAGTGGTCCAACTAAGTCTCCCTAAATTAAGAACAATAATAGAGTGGTCAGACAAAACTAGGAAGGGATATCCATCTCACTTGCTCTTAAAAGTCCATTAGATTTCACATTATTTGAACTTATTTCCTTGTTGAGTTATGAAATTCATTTTGCCACTATTTAAGATGATTGATGTGAAAATATAACACTAGGCCATCCCAAAGCACTATTGCTTTCACGATCAAGACTGACAATTCCATGGCTCATTTAACAGTTGGAAGACACTCCCTGAAATCTAAAAATGCTTGGATAATGACGAGTGGGATAATCTTTTACTCTTCTTTTCTTCCTAATTGGGCATTTCTTGGCTGATGCAGGATGATGCATTCACTAAATAATGTGAATTCATGGTTTAAGTGGTAACACCAAAAGATGAAACCACTTTCGAATATCTTATTAAGTTGGAAGTTTTGGAAGCTTAAGGCGTTTCTATTATGGAGTTGTTGGAACATATAAGTCTTGAATTTAATTTTGGAATTTATAAATCTAAAAGTTTGTAATTATTTGGGGGGTTTTGTAGTTACAAAGATTTTGTATTTACTTTTGGGGGATTTTGAAGTTCAAATGTTTTCTTCTCTTTAATGTTGAGTCACGAATGAATGAGGATGTGAGTTTGTAGTAACCATAAATAGGATGTGAGTTTGATTTCACGAATGAAATCAAATTGTGATTTTTTTCTCCTTTTTTTAATGAAAAATTTAAAAACAGAGAACATTCTTTTTTATTCCCATTATTATTGGTATTCTTGAGGAAATCAATGAGCGATAGTAAGGAGGTTTTTCTTTGTTTGTGATATTTATCTGTCTTTATCCCTTGCATCACACATTTGTATTTGAAAGTAGTAACATTTCTACACAAGAAATGTCAGTTTCATGAGTGACTTAGGTTCTCACTTATCCAATAGCAACATCTCACTAGACTTGGTTAGTAGGAAAGTAGCACAGTGCACTATTCTACTATTTGCATGATAATAATAATAATAATGTTTTCACCACTAGAAAAGTTGCCACGTGGATAACAGGCATTGCTGAATCATGATCATGTGGATGCCGTGCATAAGCCAAACCAGAATGCGTTCTCCAACTAGCCATGCTAACCAATAGTGCAATAGCATCAAATAAGGTAAACATGGTCCAAGATGAAAATTTGGACAAAATCAATCGATATTCAAGAAACCATTTACTAGAATACCATATAAAGAAGATAATAAACCAAAAGAAGGTAAACAAAAACGCATGAAAAGTCACAGGGAATTAAATGACTCAACAAACATTCAAATATGGATGAGGTTTTTATCATCAAAATTTCCTGACAAGGTATGCTCTCTTATTTTCTGGAAAAGTTTTAATGTTCTGTCTAACTAAGCTGAATGGCAGTTTTTCTTACTAAACCATCCTACCAAAAGGCACTGGTAGAGAATCTGGAGCCATAATTGAGATGAATATTTTTGTCCTTTCCTCTTTAATGTGGAAGAATCTTGTTTAAATATGATGGAACTTCTTGTGTGATATGTGGAATTTTAAGCTTGCTAGCTTTTATTCTGCATGAGAAAACCAACAATGGCATCAGAACAAGAAACCCAGGAGAGGAATGACAAGGCTGTGACAACTACTGAATCTGAGGTTCAATACAGTGGCACCAAATCCATGCCTTTCATTATAGGTGAGATCCTAAAGAACTATATATATATATATATATTGCTCTATAAAGAACTATATTTATTTGTTATATGCATTGTGTTCTGTAATTTATCAAATGTTATTGTATTTATCTGATATGAAAACTGTCTGAAGGGAATGAGACCTGTGAGAAGCTAGGGAGCATAGGCACCTCAAACAATCTCTTGGTCTATCTCACCACTGTATTCAACATGAAAGCCATCACTGCCACAACTCTTGTCAACATCTTCAATGGCACCTGCAACTTTGCTGCTCTACCAGGAGCCATTCTCTCTGACACATATTTTGGCCGGTACCAGACTCTAGGATTTGCTTCTGTTGCTTCTTTTACGGTACCAATACCATTATCCTTCTACTGAAAAATTTAAGAATAAACATAGATACACACAATCCATTTGACACCGCTTCACTACATGATAATCATGTGATAGTACTAACATAGACCCAAGGCCTTTGCCAAGTACTGTAATGAGTTCTGATATTTTCCTTCTTTTTCTAACCGTGTTTCTCATTAGGGAATGTTGGTACTTACACTAACAGCGGCAATTACAAGGCTACATCCCCCTCATTGTGTGAAAGAGAAAAATGAAACTTGCCCTGGCCCAACACCATGGCAAATGGCAATTTTGCTAAGTGGGCTCGGATTAATGGTTACAGGAGCTGGTGGAATAAGACCGTGTAACTTGGCCTTTGGAGCTGATCAGTTCAATCCAAATACCGAGTCTGGAAAGAAGGGAATCAACAGATTCTTCAATTGGTATTACTTTGGCTTAACCTTTGCCATGATGGTGTCTTTTACACTGATTGCCTATGTGCAGTCTAACCTGAGCTGGGCTTTGGGCCTAGCAATTCCCACGTTGTTGATGTTGTTATCGTGTGTACTCTTCTTCGTGGGTTCGAGAATCTATGTGAAAGTGAAGCCTAATGGTAGTCCATTGACTGGAGCAGTGCGAGTTGTCGTGGCTGCTGTCAAGAAGAGGCATTTGAAGTTGCCGGAGCAGCCATGGCTGACCCTTTTTAACCATATTCCCACCACTTCTATCAACTCCAAGCTTCCCTATAGTAATCAGTTCAGGTATCTTAATTATACTAGCTAATGTGGATACATGCACTTTCTATTTCTAGTTCCATATTCAGCAAGGAACATAGACGTGTTTCTTAATCATATCAGGAATTTGTTTCTTTGGATATTCATTTTCAGTTTTGGTTGTATTGTTGTGCATATTAAACATAGACTACTTTCCTCTTAGATTTCTAGACAAAGCTGCAATAATTGACCCTAAAGACACAGTGCACCCAGATGGATCAGCGGCCAATCCATGGAGATTATGTAGTATGCAGCAGGTTGAGGAAGTGAAATGCTTAATGAGGGTGATTCCCATATGGTCCTCAGCTATTATATATTATGTTGCCATGGTCCAACAACAAACTTCTGTAGTCTTCCAAGCCCTCCAATCTGATAGGCATCTTGGCAAAACTAAGTTCAAGATTCCAGCTGCAACTTACTCGATCTTCACCATGCTTGGCATCACAATCTGCATACCTATCTATGATAAGATCATAGTCCCAACTCTTCGAAGATTTACCAGAAAAGAATCCGGCATTACGCTTCTCCAAAGGATGGGTTTTGGGATGGTTCTTGCTGTAGCAACCATGCTTATATCTGCCTCAGTTGAGGAGAAGAGAAGAAGTTTTGCTCTTACTAAGCCTATAGGAACAGCAGAAGGAAGAGGTGCAATATCTTCTGTTTCTGCATTTTGGTTGGTACCTCAGTTGACACTCATAGGATTCTCTGAAGCATTTACTGTTATTGGCCACATTGAATTCTACTACAAGGAATTCCCAGAAAACATGAGAACCATTAGTGGTTCTTTCTTGTATATAGGCTTTGCTGTATCAAATTACTTGAGTAGCTTCTTGGTTTCATTAGTTCACCACATAACCAAAACTGGTTCTGGGAAAGGGGATTGGTTGCCTGAAGATCTTAATGAGGGAAGATTGGACTGGTTTTATTACTTGGTTGCTGCACTAGAAGTCTTGAACTTGGCCTACTTTCTTATGTGTGCAAAGTGGTATAACTACAAAGGAAATACTAGCAATGACATTGAAGTTGACACAAACAATATGCAATCTGTGAGACCTCTTCATTAATATTTAAAACTCCATATAAGGTTAAATAAACTACAGTTTATAAGTTGATCACCAGCTTAGTATCTTATATCGAGGTTCGCAGTTTGAATCCTCGTACCCGGTCACCCTTATGTAAATAGAAAAACATAAAAGAATAAACATATTGTTTGTAAGTTGTTTTTTCTTTTTCTTCTTTCTTAAGAAACAGGTGTAGTTTGTAAGTTTTTTTTTCTTTTTCTTCTTTTTTAAGAAACAGGTATAGTTTGTAAGTTTATGCAAGTACAACATGAAAAAGGCACTGAGCACCAACCTGTAAATAGTTATGATGTGTTGTGTCCATGAAAGTGTTGAGCAACCCTCTTGCATTAGATCCAAAACACATTGTTTTTAGTTTTAAAAATGAATATAAAAGTGTAACATATTCTTCTTTTCAAACTCTTTTTTGATTCCATTACTTTGACTTGGCACTTTTCAGAGGTTGAGGTTGTAAAAGTAGTGTCAGAAATAAATATACATGAACAAGCAATGGTTTACAGGGCTTGTGTTCAGCATACAAAGAGGCCAACTAACATTGTATGCCTCTTGTACTTCTTAGTTCTTACAATTAACAATTGAAATTTTGCTTCTTTTTTTTTTTTTTGTTGCTAAATAATTGAAATTTTCCTTCCTAGTTATAGTTGATGTTAATCTTGCGCTTCAAGACCTATAACCTCTCCAGCTAATGCTGACGCTAGGCTGAGCCTAAATTCAACTTTGAGATCAATCTTTAGAAAATAACTAAATCTTATCGAAGTGTGTAACATACACAGAGCATAATAATGTCTTTAGAAGTATGCATTCTCAGCCAAGAGATTATCATCTTCCCCATATAATTTTATTATCCTAATTATATAGAAGTGGTTAATAATGAGATCTTCAAATAGACCAAAAAAGTGTTGAAATTCAAATCCAACAAATAATTTATTATATTTTTATATCACATTGTCAATTTATTAATTAACATTTCAAAGCATATATGCAGGAAGCATATCACGTCAATCAAATAAACCACTACCAGATTTATTAAATAGAGCATTATCAAACATTTCTTGGTGAGCATTTATCGAAGTTGTCTCCACAATATATTAGTGATCTGAAATAAAATGAGGAGCGTACGAAGTGCGTCCTCACCATCAGTTTTTAGTGACAAAGAATATCTTTTCAGTTTTTTCTCTTATTTTTTTCCTTTGTTCCTACTCACGTGGCCTATTTTATGTTTTATCCACTTTTGGAAATAAGTTTTTTTTGGTCAACCAACTCAGTTAGGAATATATTTTCTTAATGGTCCAACTAAATGTTGAAGTGTGCTAGCTTCAAATCCTTTCTTAAGGTGGGTCAACCTCAATAGAATAATGAGATTGGTTAAACGCATATAACACCTCAGATATTGCTATTATTTAGACGCCTAATAGGACTCTCACTAGTATATGTCTTGAAATAGAAAGGTCCTAAAATAAGACTAAGAAAAGTAATGGTCTCGTTTAGTTCACTCATTTGAATGAGTGTATCTAAATAGAAATTGTATAATGGGTTATAATTGGAATAAGAGATATTTAAAGTGAAATAAAGTAAAATTGACTATAATTAGAATGAGAGACATTATAATGGACTATTCAAAAATACCTCATAGGTTCCATTCTCATTCTAAGACACAAAAAAACTCATTTCAATAGTTGATGTGACTGATAGACTATTTGAATGGAAAAACTAAATTGTTGAAGCGAACACTCATTTAAAAAGACCAATTGAATAGAAAAATTGGAATTGTTGGAATGAACACTCATTTCAATGAATTTTCCATTTGAATGGAATGAAATTAGTGAAACAAATGAGCCCAATTCTTTAGCTCTATATATACTTTCAAGACCAATTAAGCTAACACAACAAGCTTCATCCATACAAGGCAGACAAGAAAAAGATGAAGACAAATATGGGAGAAACCATAGACAAGAATGAGAAAGATGATTCAACTGTCGACTCTAAGATTAACTACAGAGGATGGAAAATCATGCCTCTTGTGATAGGTAAGAGGTGCTTTTCTTCTGCTTTTCCTTTGGTTTTTTTTTTTTTTTTATGTTTTTTCCTCCTGAATTCTTGGAATCCACATGCATAATCTTTCAGGGAATGAAATTTTTGAGAAGCTTGGAACTATTGGTACCTCATCCAATCTGTTGGTCTATCTCACTACTGTGTTCAACATGAAGAGAATTACAGCTGCAAATACCATTAACATCTTCAATGGCACCTCCAACTTGGTCTCCTTGGCAGGAGCTTTCCTTTCCGACACCTATTTCGGTCGCTACAACACATTGTGCTTTGGTACAATCGCTTCTTTTATGGTACTACTGATTTATCAACTATTTCCTATACTCCTAAATAAAACACTTGAAACCATATGACATTTGATTTGCTCTCTGGATTTTGCATTCTAGATTGAGTTGATATACTAAGTATCATTTTATCACAACAATATGCAGAACAAAATGACCAAGTTGGTTCATTTGAAGCTTTGAAATATGATCTTTCATTATGTTTGGATCTTCATATGGTTGATCTAATATCTAAGTTCATGGATAGGAGTCTGCTGAATGCATCTGACACAGGTTTTGTTTTCCTTTGTCTTTTGTAAAGGGACTGCTTTTAATAGACTTAACAGCAGCTATCAAGAAGCTACATCCTCCTCATTGTGGAACAGGAGAGAGTCACACCTGCCAAGGGCCAACAGCTGGGCAAATGGCATTTTTACTGACCAGTTTTGGGCTACTAATAGTAGGATCTGGTGCCATCCGGCCATGTAACTTGGCATTTGGAGCAGACCAATTCAACCCCAAAACAGAATCTGGAAAGAGGGGAATCAATAGCTTCTTCAATTGGTACTTTTTCACCTTCACTTCTGCAAAGATGATAGCTGTGACACTGATTGTGTATGTCCAATCAAACATAAGCTGGGCTTTGGGTTTAAGCATTCCACCAGCTCTCATGTTCACATCCACTACACTCTTCTTTATGGGTTCCAAAATATATGTCAAAGTTAAAGCCAGTGGAAGTCCAATAACAAGCCTAGCACAGGTCATTGTGGTTGCTATCAAGAAAAGAAGATTGAAGCTATCAGACCAGCCATGGATCTCACTCTATACCTACATACCTCCTAAATCCATCAACTCCAATCTTCCCTACACAGATCAGTTCAGGTAAACAAAGACTATTTTCCCATAGAATCCATACTTAGATATCTAAGTAATCATTAACCAAGTTCTCCAAAAATCTTGTTGCATGAAGAATCTTCATTAACTCAGATATTGGTGACCAGATTTCTCAACAAAGCGGCAATTATAACTCCAGAAGACCAAATAAAGCCAGATGGATCACCATCTGAGCCTTGGAGACTTTGCAGCCTGCAGCAAGTGGAAGAAGTGAAATGCGTAATGAGAGTTTTACCAATATGGTTAGCAGCTACGGTTTACCATGTAGCCATAGTTCAACAGCAAACTTATGTTGTTTTCCAAGCCCTTCAATCCGACAGACGCCTTGGAAATGTCAACTTTGAGATTCCGGCCGCATCCTATGTTGTATTCACCATGCTGAGCTTGACTATATGGATACCTTTGTATGACAGAATCATTGTCCCTTTCTTCCAAAGGCTTAGAAGAAAAGAAGGTGGAATAACTCTCCTCGAGAGGATTTGCATAGGCATCTTCCTCTCCATTCTCACCTCGTTAGTATCTGGTTTGGCTGAAGACCACCGAAGAACTACAGCTTTAACTAAGCCAACTCTTGGATTCAACCCAAGAAGAGGAGCCATTTCATCCATGTCAGCCTCTTGGTTAATCCCTCAACTCCTGTTAGCTGGTGTGGCCCAGGCGTTTGCTGACATTGGCCAAGTCGAATTCTACTACAAGCAGTTCCCTGAGAACATGAGAAGCATTGCAGGGTCTATCTTCTTTTGTGGCTTGGCAGGCTCGAATTACTTGAGTAGCTTCTTGATAACGATAGTTCATCGAACTACTGAGGGGTCTGCTAATGGGAATTGGTTGCCTGAAGATCTTAACAAGGGCAGATTGGATTACTTCTATTACATGATTGCTGGTTTAGGAGCTATAAACTTAGGCTTCTTTTTATTTTGTGCTAAGTGGTACAAGTACAAAGGTTCAGGAGGAATTACCATTGAAGTTGAGATGGACTCTGAGAAACCTGCAGTTTGATAGTTAAGGCCATAGATAATCATATTGTAGGTCCATGACATGTGATTTGACAGCTTTATGAGTGAAAATTGATGGGGAACCGGGCTATTATTAAGAATCAAGAATAAGGTTCCTCTTACTTTCGAAGAAAAGAGAAGTTACACAAAAAAAAAAAAAAAAAAGGAACAAGATTCCTCTTTGGGTGGGTTTTGTGGCTGTGTTTGGGGATTAATTCAAACCAGTTTTAAGTGCACAAACACACTTGCACTGTCTAATTGACCTTTAATATTAGAATGAGCAATGCTAAGACAGGCGTCTATAATGCATACCACCACACACTAAAAAAAAGCATGGATTCAACGCGCAAAATTTAAAAATGTGAACCACACCTCTATAAATGTTTAGAGTGTGGTACTAAGCATCACATGCGGTCTTCAGCATTTACTACTTCAAAAATATGTTCAGATACCAGTTTGCTTCTCTTTCGGTCTTTCCTCGTTAATTTCATTTTCCTTCTGAGACTTCTTACTCCCTAACTACCCTAGATCCCCTGTTCGTTAATAAGAACAATTTATTGAGAAAATCACGGCTATACTTCCAAAGAAAACACAATACAAGCACTTCTCTAGCATGGGGATTATGCAAAAGGTTCCCAAAGGACAAAAAAGGAGAAGTGACATATAGAATGATTAAGATTAGGAGCTAATTTGCGACACTCTTCAAAGGTGCTTAGAACAGAAAGTAGAGTAGCATAAAATTTGATTGGCTGTTTAGAGGACAATAAACAACAAATATGCTGATTACACGTCTTTACTCTCAGCACTAGTAGAACTGGTCTTTCACAGTATGAGTAAAGCCAACAAAACATCTCCCTTAGACCGTATACGCTTGTTGAATTGTGTCGATATCCAGACCCTTTAATCTCACAACCGACTCTACATGACCTTTCAGTGTATGGAGTTCTCTCAACCTGCAAAAGCAATGGAAAACATGCAAATAAGGTATATAGACTAGTTATATATAGAAAATCAACGAACGAGAAGGAAAGAAAAAAGTGACAATCAACTAAAATCTTCATATCCTCCAAACATGAGAAAAGAGGAGGAACGAAAAATGTAATCGAAGTGGATTTCCTTCTATCGGGGCAAGAGAGAGAAATCAAAGGTCGTACATTACAAATCAGGCTTATTATCCTCCTCAATGGTTTAGAATGGTCAATGTAGGAAGAACAGGAAATTGCCATGCCAAAAAACTTAAAAGTGCTAAGAATGCTTCTCACCTTGCAATTTCAGCTCTCCTTTTGGCTTCTTCAGCCATTTGATTGAGTTCTGAAACATGCGTTCTTTCAGTGAACTTGGTATCTGGTGGTTGCAAACCATGCAATGTTCTTTGCGCATGTGCCCATTGAAGCTCTCGTTGCTCCTTTCCAAAGTCCTTTTGCCTTGTGAAGGCAATCTACAAAATAAAAGAATCCATTATAAAACGGCTAAGAGGAAGAGAATCCCATTGGATAGATACTTTTCAGTAAGAAAAATCCATTTATACCCTTTGCTCAATAACTAGATCCCAAGCCCGTCCACTCAGAACGTATCGAATGAAGAACTTTATCAAATCAAGTGGGATGTAGAAGATGATATTGTAAAGCCAGATCACACCAGCCCAACCCCATCCAATCCCTTCAATTGCAGCAAAGCTCCAATTTGCATAGACTGCAATTAAAGTGGCAATCTGCTCACACAAAAGTTCAAAAGTCAACTTTCCCTGAACCAACTGAAATAAGAAAACAACCTGAAACAATAAAAAGTTGGACTCACCAACTGAGCAACCACAAAAGCTGCTACTAGCAAGAAACCAGGGCGCTCAACATAGGACCAGCTTCGAGATCGAGTAACAAATATAAGGGCCTGACTAATAGTGCTCACTTGCAAGTAAATTGCAGAGGCAAGCTTCCGAAAGTCATCATGTGCAGTCTTCTCAAGGGTTGACACCCCAAATACGCGCTGAAAAATTAACACAGCAGGACATCAGCTAAATTAATAAATACAGGATCACCAACATTAACCAGTACAACAAAAATATTACAATCAGGTGAAACATAAAACTACTGAAACAGTACAATTAGAAAAGAATTTTGATATATGGTGCATTATTTATCTTCCAAACATAACGACAAATCTCAAAACTACTGAAACAGTATTATTAAAAAATAATTTAGATATATGTGCACTATTTATCTTCCAAACATCACGACTAATCTCAAGCTGATTAAGGGAAGTCATCTTACAGGGAAGAAGTTCGTCTTGTATGCTGCCCAAAAGAATATTACAGTCATCATCGCCATGTAACTACCAAGCACAACACCGGTTGTGAAAATTTCTGCCAGCTTCCAGCTATCTGGCAGTGGAGAAGGTTTCACCCTATCCTTTGAGATTGTCATGATAGTACCTGAAATATAAAAGGATATAAGAGCCATTACAACATGGTTCATAGATTCCTTGTCAGTTTACTGGCTGAACAATATATTAAACTTGTACTCTATACTTGATCAATTAACAGAAATTGGAAAAGATATTATTCTCGAAATGAAGACGTTGGATGAGCTTTTATAGTTGTTATTAAAAAGCAGCATGAAATAGCACATGCATAAAAAAAGTCATCTTAAGAAAGGCAAGTTGCCGTATCAGAGCCAGCAACATTAAGCCAAGCTGCACGTTTTTAATTATTTCACTCACAGAGTAGGTGCACCCTTGGTCAAAATGAAATGAGCAAAAGATATTCTGAATGGTGAATAGAGCAACGAACCATCATTGAGAATGGCAATAATAAGCACCATGAAAGGCGGAAAGTCAAACTTCCATATCAGAGCCAGCAACATGAAACCGAGCTGCACCATATCAAACAAGAATGTCAGGGTACAGAAAAGTAAAGACATCTCAGGGGAACTCCAGATCAAGTATTAGCGATTATACAATAATCGAACAAGAGATACAAAAATTTGAGTCATAACTCATAAGATGACAACCATGCTACAAAATAAAGAACCACTAACTTACCACAATACGGATTGTAATAGAAACAGCATATATCTGCAACAAAAAAAAAAAAAAAAAGGTGAATGAAAGCAAATATACTGAAAACATGGGCCAAAAGACTAGCACAGAAATTTCTAGACATCGAGATAAATACATAATTCATGAGACTACTACACTAGGAGGAACCAAAGCATACTGTGTAATTTTTCATTCTCTGGAAGATTGCTCGACTTGTTAAAACTGCACTAATTATAACACTAAGGCCAGGTTCAGTAAGGACGATGTCAGAAGCACTACGAGCTGCATCAGTAGCATCAGCAACAGCTATTCCAATATCAGCTTTCTTGAGGGCAGGAGCATCATTAACTCCGTCACCAGTCATTCCACAAATATGTTTCCTAGCTTGCAGGCGTTTTACAATCTCATATTTGTGCTCTGGACCAACATAATATCAAGTGAGCAACACGAAAAAACGTCTTGACTCCAATAAGGTAAATGTTAAAAGATCATTCAGTCAAGTATACATACAACGAAACAGAAATTGAAGAACCATACCAGGGAAAACACCAGCAAAGCCATCAGCTTTTTCTATCAGTTCATCAACTGGTAAAGCAGCAATCGACTCATCCTTATCCTGTCCTAGTAAAGCAGATGAAGGATACATGTTCGTTCCCATTCCCAAGCGACGTCCAGTTTCCTTTCCTATAGCCAGTTGATCACCTGATAAAAAGCACAAGATTCAGATCCTATCTGCTCGAGAATATTGTAGCACAATATTCAACACCTAGCTGCTTGAATATATTTTTCAGGGCTTTTTGTTTCCTTTCATTTTATAGTGCAGTGGGTATTGATAAAAAGTAAAATGTATGAGTTCACTTGGAGATGCTGATCAACAACATGATGAAAGCAGATGACAAAAGATCAACTTCTTCAAGAGGACAGATTCTAAATATAATTTTAGTGATCTCAATAGTAGCAATAGGCTGTCACATGATTCGATTTGCATTCCACAACCTCTTTTAAACTTGCCGCACCAAGCAGACGAATTTAACTAGTGTAGAGGCAACATAAAGAGTACGTGTAAGTACCTGTAATCATTTTCACATTTACTCCCAGATTTAAAGCTCTCCTGATTGTTTCTGCACTATCATGCCTAGGTGGATCGAAGAGAGGCATGAGGCCAATAAACTGCCATGGGCCCCCTGGACTTTCTTTCCTTCCTTCTGGAACTTCCTGCATGAAACGGACATAAACCATAAAGAATATGGATAATGTTCATTCAACATGTATACACACATAAATAGGAAAATCACAAGCATCCTTGTATCTTACTATGGATGAAATAAGAACATGACTCAATTCACCTGGTATGCAACAGCAAGAGATCGTAGACCTCGCTCAGCAAACTTATCAATTACAGAATGTGCTCTACGCTCAATTTCAGACTTGTTGTGAGCAAGATGTAGAATCTGGTACGAGAGGGAATGCACACAGGACTTAGAATACGGTGCAAATAAACAAGGAACAAGAGTTACTAGACAAAGGTAGGAAGGTAAATTTACCTGTTCCGGTGCTCCTTTGCTGACTCTGTGCATTTTGCCATCACGGTCAATATAAGTCAATGCAGTTCTCTTATCAGTAGGATTGAAAGGAAGGAAGTGAACTTCTTGAATACCAGCACGTGCCTTTCCAAAAAATGAAACAATTCAGTTCATGTGACAAATAAATTTCTTCAGAAACTAAAAACACAACTTAAGCGATTAAACCAATTAAGCCTGAATATAAAAAACTGCAATGCCGTGCTGAGGACACTGATAATAGCAATTAATTACCTCCTTCGGATCAGCCAGCATTCCAACTATAGCAGAATCTATAGCATCTTGGTTCTCTGTTCTAGATGCTCTAGCTGCCATAAGAACAACAGTATCTGGATCGACTCCTTTTGCGAAAACCTGTAAAATAAAGTAAGGGACCCATTTGAAATAAAATTTATAACCTACTTTGATGAAAAACCCACAAGTAGTAAGCAGAAGCATCTGCTAACCAACCTCAATAAGATTTTTGTCAACAGTAAGCTTGTTTAATGTCAAGGTTCCAGTCTTGTCACTGCAAAGCACATCCATGCCAGCCATCTCTTCAATTGCTGTCATCCTCTTAGTGATAGCTCCCTACATTCATTATTAGACACTTCTGTGTTATATCCTAAAATCCTCAAACAACACTCTGTAGCACATCCACAAGGAACCCAACCAACCTGTTGAGATAACCTGTGAGACCCAATAGCCATTGTCACCGAAAGTACAGTAGGCATGGCAATTGGGATTCCACCAATGAGAAGCACAAGAAGATTATCAATTCCGGGACGATACTTGCGGTCTTGAATTGGGTACATGACGATAATCTCTATTATCATTCCCACAGCGATTGAACATATGCAGAAATTTCCAATCGCTGTCAAGACCTACACATATAACATGCATACTAAGATCAAAGGGAGAACAGAAAAGAACAAAAAATATCACTAACAAACACCATTGTTCTCAAGTCCAGTCCAAAGATATGACGCTATTAATTCCTTGCCTTTTGGAAGTGACCAACTTGATTAGTGGTATCAACAAGATGTGCAGCCTTCCCAAAAAAGGTGTGTACACCGGTGGCAATGACCACTGCTTCAATCTCTCCTTGTTTGCAAGTAGAACCAGAGTAAACACCATCTCCAGGGCCCTTGGTAACAGGAAGAGACTCCCCTGTAAGTGCAGACTGCAAGAAAACCAGACAAAGAAATGCCAGTTCAGCTCTCAGTAATTAAATAATAAATTCTTCTCTAGAAAAAATAAAAACTTCATAATCAGCAGACCGACCTGATCAATTTTCAAAGGATCCCCCTCAAGAAGACGGGCATCCGCTGGAATAATGTCCCCAAGCTTAATACTAACTATGTCTCCAGGCACCAAAACAGAAGCATCTTGCTCACTCCACCTTCCATCTCGAAGCACCTTAACAGAGAAAAAGGATAGATAAAAAATAAATAAAAAATATTCAGAAGAAATAAATAAAATAAAATAAAATAAACAAGAGAATGTAAGCGTCGAACAAGATCAGAATTATATGATGACTAATCACCCACTTCCGCTACCTGAAAAATTCACACTTGAGCGCCAAAAGATAAAAAATAAAAATAAAAAATAAAAAACCAACAACAACCACCACCACCACCTTAGGATGGATTACTGATTGCTTAAAGGAAAGCTAAGTTTTATGTTCCATAACCTGAAGAGATAAAAGCATACCTTAGCTTTGGGAGCAAGACGAGCCATAAGAGCTGCTGCGGCATTACCGGCATTGTTTTCCTCAATAAAACTAATGGTTGAATTAATGATAAGAAGGGTAATAATACCCACAAAGTCTTGCCAATCAGGAGGCTTACCCTGCAGAAAGATTTTTAAGATGAGAGAGAGAGAGAGAGAGAGAAACCAATTGGTCTTAGAAAGTTTACTTACTCCTCCATTGGCAAGTGCAATGGCCATGATAGCAGCAGCTTCCATAACCCATGAGAGAGGGTTCCACATAAACCCCAAAAACTTCAAGAATTTGCTCTCCTGAAAAAGACCCAGAACACACAATTTTCAGAAAACAGACGAGTTCCCCTCAAAAGCACCAGAGAACAAAGAAAAAGACCCCAAAAAAAATAAAAAAAAAAACACACACACACACACACAGAAAGCTTCACCTTCTTCTCTTCAAGCTTGTTATAGCCAAAAATGGTCAGCCTCTCCTCAGCAGCCTCAGTGGTGAGCCCATCTTTGCTACATCTCAGATTCTCAAAGACTTCCTCAATGGGTATATTTTCCTAGAGTCAAAGAGTTCATAAAAAGAAAAAATTCAACCAACATAAAAAATTTCATAGCTTCCAACAAAAAAGGCTTAAACTTTTTCAGATCTATGTTTACCAAATCCACGGTTTCCTTCAGAACAGCATCCAACACTTCAGGTTTTTCCCCCATTTCTTCTTCTTCCTCCTCTCTAAACACTCTATCTCACTGCCTTTTATTGACTCAATCTCTCTGAAGAAAAACCTTCAAAGACCAAAACCCATCAAGGAAAACCACAACCTTGGAAGCCAGCTACAACCAATACACAGAAAAATCATGCAAAACCCAGTTGCAAAAACTGGATTTTGATCACAAATTTTTGTTTTAGGAGCCAAAATGAGGACAGACAAGGCAGCACCTAATCCGCAGGAGCCAAGAAGATGAACCGCTAAGAGAGCATTTAGAGGGAGCAGTGGCTCTCAAGTCCAGTAACAGTCACAACCTTTTCTAAATAAAATATAATAAAATAAAATCAAATAAATCAAAAATATCAAAAGAGCCCCTGATATAAGTTTATTAGGTTCCCCATCTGATTAATCAGTTCAAGGCTTCAAGCCCAGTACCAGAAACAGTTTAAAGGTCTTACTTTAAATACAACAAATTCATTTTGTTTTGTCTCTTGGGCCAAATTTACTTTTCAGTAAATTATGTCGTTTTCTATTTTTTTATTTTTTATTTTTCCTATGCCACCATTTTTTTCTTTTCCTTTTGTGAAAAATAGTATTTTTTTTTTTTTAAGATATACCAATAAAAGCAAATGAATCATAAACCGCTCATGCACACACCTGTTATGTAATTTCAATTTTTTATTTTTGTACTTTTTTTATTGAGGTCCAATTTCACCTTTTTTATACTAAGTCTGAAAAGATTATTATTTATTTGCTTTAAAATTTTATTTTTAAAAAAATGGTTGTTCAAGTGTTGAAAGGTTAAATTTTTCATGCAATCAAAATGTTGTTTAGTGGAATTAATGACATTGACAAGCTTTTTGGCTAAATTATCAGCTATGTTATCTACTTAAATAAGTTAAGCATATATTTTTTTTTTTACAATTTATTTAAAAATATATGGTAAACGATGTATTAAATATATGGTAAACGATGTATATTTGCATTCATACCCTTTAAGTTCTAATTTTCCCATAAAAGCACTTTTGGTGTTACTTTTTTAATATTATTCTTTTGTTTATACCCCGGATTCTTCTCAGGTTCTTCCCTTTTAGTCTAGATTAGGTATCAGTGTCAAAAATATCTAACCTAAATGCTTACCACCACCTTATCCATTTTGCCCATTTTTTTGGTTTTTAACACCAAATAGCCACCTACTCATAAGAAATGTGGTACTTTTAACTTAAAACCTCAAGTATGTGATTTTGGGTAGGAAGGCTTTATACATGGGTTAATTACTTGACATAATTGACCCTTTTATGAAAATAGATTACACTTTTAATTTTTCTTATTAAGATGGGTAGCCCATGAATTTCGGATGTTACCATAATCTGGTTATTGTCAATTACGGGGTTACATACTAAACTCTAGATTTTTGAAAACGAGTGATTATTTTTCCTATTATCTTATGTTAATATTGTATCATAAACAACAAGGCTAACCTACTATTTTAGAGCAGGGTAAAAAGAATAGAGGGAGATGTACTATTAATGGAAATGACAAAAACATTTAACCAAATTCTTATTTTTACCAACTCTACTTTTTAGGTGTAATATTACACTTATTTAAGAAATATATAGAGGGGCTTTTTAGCATAGCCATAGCTCTACCACCTAACTTAGTTTAACATTTCTATTAAAACAAAAAGGAAGAAGACGATACTTTTGTAAAATGTTTATCGATTGGTCATTGAAAGAAATTAAGATTTTATAACAATTAAACAAATATTTTTCATTTTCTTTTTTATATTTTCTCTCAATACCATGAAAAAAATGAAAACTGAGGGCAGCGATTCAATTACCTCTAGAGTTAAAATTTTATCCAAAATGAAAAATTAAAAGGAGAATCATATCTTTATTTTCCGCTGTCCTTCTTCCAAGCATGAAAAGGCCGCCTTTACTTATTAATTTTTATCTTTTAGCTATGAAAAAATCAACTTTACCTTTGATTCAATTCGGGCCATTAAGAAAGTCATGAAAGTCAGTGATAATTCCACTTTCCTAGATCTAAGACTTCCTTTGCGTCACCGTTGTCTTTTTTTATTTATTTAATTATTTTTTTATTTGAATTCTGTCTTCTTTATTTGGTTTTTTGCATTTACTATTTTTTGTTCTTTTTATTTGCATTTATACAAATTTAAAGCTTACGTATAACGTACTTACGTATAACTTGGACATAGTAAAGTTTTTGCTATGGTCCTTCCAAGACTCCAAGTTGAGTACGTAGCTCTCCAAATAATTCAGGATGTCGTTTAACAACAAAAACTACTACATACTGTAATATTAGGTGGTATATACTTTATATGCTCTTCCATTCCACGTCTTGTTTATATAATATATATGGACATCATTTCAGCAGTTACTTTTTTTTTACCTGTTTATACGTATTATTTTACTTAATTAAAATTCATCATGTGCGTTTTTAAGATAAAAAATGAAAAAAAAAATGAAATAATAAATATTTATTTTTATTATCTTTCTTCATGATAGTCGTTAGATAATATGATCAACGAATTAAAAATATAACTATTGGAATATATGTGTGACATAAAAGTTTTTATACTTTATCTTGGTAATCAATCATTAAACAGAAAAAAAAAGTCCAAGACCATGCATTTGAGCTATAATATTTAGTAATCTAATATGACGAATTCGGTCTTTTGCGTGCGGAAAAGCCAAATTAGCATAGTTGAACCAAACCCAAATTACTAAAGTCTTAACTTTTTTTTTTCTTTTGAGGTACTAAAGTCTTTGCCTTTTGCTTGTGGAAAAGCCCAATTAACGTCACGTTTTTTTTTTCTTTTGGAGAAGTAACATCCCCTATTTAGTTTGCATATGTATTAGCATACTGTTAAACGATGTTTTATACAACATAATGTGGATGAAAAATCTTTTTTGTTATATATTAAATTCTCTTAATTTTGATATCTTTCTATTACATCATTCGACGTGAACCCTTGATATGGCTGAATTATCAATGTTATTTTGAACATATTTTCAAAGTTCCTAACTGAGACGAGATTATACATAAATTATCGGTTGATCGGATAATTAAATAATTGTACGTATATTTTGTGCATTCAAAGAAACTATAAGAGCTATTAAAGTGCGATAAATGTCTTAATAAAACTAAATTAAGGAACTTCCCTTAAAAAGAAAGGATCCAAAACCCTATTATTTCATATGATAGGGACCTTGTCTAAACCTCTTAAGTCTCATTTTGTCTTATAGACCCATATGTGCAAACCATTATTATTTTCTCAAATGGAATCAATTGTTGATGGATTCTAATGCTTTACATGTGACATAATTAACTCTTTTAATTAATTATCTCTTTCCCTTTGGCCAACTCAAAAAATTGCTACTCACAATATCAGGTTATAATATTATAATATATGGAACTGGAATAAAATAAGCAATATATATATATATACAGAGAGAGAGAGAGAGAAGTAAAATATATATAGAGAAAAATAAAATGTTTTTCAACCATTTTTTCAAAACTTGTCTTCACGTCTTGTTTGACGCCTATTGCCTTGGCTTTACGTGGGTCGCTTGCCTATCAACAACTACAGGTCTTCGCTGTCTAAGATATGGCAACTTTTTAAACAGATAATTTTTACTTAATAACGGTCAAATTTGGGTGCAACTCACTTACACCAAACATCACTCACTCTATATAGACTATATAAAGCAATGCCAGAGCCAAAGCTATATTTACTGCGATTGATGATGGATCACTCGATCTAAGAAATTTAGCAACATTATTAACATATAAAATATTAAATATACTTCTTTAAAAAAAAAAATACGTGTAGTAGAAAATTTGTATATTATTCCAAAAGTAACGTGATATGCTGACAAACCACATCATTTTTGGAAAAAATGACGTGATTGAAGCGACGTTATATGTCGTTCTTTTAATAGTAGCATAAAGTCATTTGATCTAAGAAATTTAGTAATATTATTAACATTAAAATATTAAATATGTTTAATTGTTTACAATTTCGTAACTTAGTTGTAAATGGTAATATATCAATGGTGGTGTTAAATATATCTATATTTTTTTTTTTTTCCAATTCCAAATAGTGTGCATTAGCACGACTCTGACTATTTAATAGATAGGAATGCTAGTTGCATTCTTTTTTAAACTCTTCTTTGCACTCTTCCAGTCTCATAACTTGACATGTAGACTCCACTTTGGTTTATTACATTATTAAAATATTAAACTAGGTAATAGAATCCGCGTGTCAGACTGTAAAACTAGATAGTGTAAAAGAGAGTGTATTTAGCATTCCTCTTTAATAAAAAGTACGAGGTGATTTGCAAGATAAACCACTTGAAAAATGACTTCTAGTAATGTCCTATTTAAAATATATATAAAAAAAGTAGAAAGCAGTCTCTTTTAAGTTATAAATCCATCATGCTCAACAGGCAATGATCAACATATCTTTTCTGCACAGAGTTTTAAATAGTATGTCATTTACTAAAAATTACTTTGAAAGGGTCTAATTTCTCCACTTTCTTTGAAAATATAACATACACATAACTAGTATAATATATAAAATATGAGATTCATAAATTGTAATTGTGTGACAATAGTAATTAATTGTTTGCTGTATATCATATCCGGTGCCTTAGATATATAGCATCCTAATATTATGGCATACCAACCTCATATATTCCAAATTTAGGTTGGTTTAGAACCGTACAAGCAAAACTGAATAGTAGCCAAATTTCCCAAAAAGAAAGTATACTTGCATCGCTTCATTTTTATTTTTATATTTTGTACTTGGAGTTAATGTGTATTGACCAGCCAACACACACTTACGGGTGTTGAAATAGCAAATCATGTGAATATTAAACATATAACATGTATGTCACGTTCTATTTCTAGTACATTAATGCAAGCACAATTTAATTAGGCGATTACTCAACATAATCTGGCGTTACCCAATTGATCATATTTTTTTCCACTAGACAGGTTGGCACGTATATACTCAAGTTGGATTGAACAATTCTAGTCAAGCAATATATAGCAGAAACAACGGTAAAGCTGTTCATTGGTGGAGAATATTTCAAAGAGGGAGACGAAACTTGAGTAAGATAAAGATTAATGTTAATCAAAATTTAACACATTAATTAGTGAAAATATATAGGCTTTTGGTTAAAGTAAGAAAGACTATACTTTTTTTAACAATTTTTTAAAATTATTTTGTTTGCGTGTATGATTTATGAAAATTTTTGAAAGGTTCAAAGAATTTACACTATTTTGACTCTCTTTTATCCTTTGAAAATAGGGATCAAAGGTACAAAGGATAGAGATATCCATGTCTTTCTTTGGCCAGCCAAATCAGATGATTTATATTTTGATACGAGGAGTTGGTGAGGTACCATCGTTGGAAGAAAGAAGATATTGTTCGATTTCTTCAAGATTCCATTAATGATTTTTTATAAGCATGTGATTAGGCAAATTAAAGACCATATACATATATATATATATTTATTTATCACCAAATTGTATACCGAGGAAGGATCTATCTCAACAAACAGCTGCATGTGTCTATGAATAAAGTGTGTCCACGTAGTGTATAGATCTTTTTTATTATAATATTTTATGGCCGACGCATTGGAAGTAGTTATGTTTTTAGTAAAAGCATAATTAAAGGTAGGATAAATTACTCGAACCACTTTATTTTGTTCTAAAAAGTTAAAGCTTTTTTTTTTTTTTTTCCTTTCTACATATAGTGAAATTGAACGGTCGGAGATTTTTCGGAAAAGATAAGTATATAAGAATAATTTTTATTTGGGGGGAGAAACTTTTTTTTTTCTCGTGGGCAATAAAAAGGAATAACTTTTCCATTATATATTAAAGGTGTTTTAGTTAACGTCCTACTGAAAAAGGAAAGAAAAAAAAAACTAAATATTGAGTCAACATTCAAAGTAATATTTTATCACAAAACGAAAAAACATTCAAAGTAATAGATTATACTGAAATAATAGATTTTTTTAAGGAAACAAGGAATTAGGTAAACCCAAAATGAAAAATAAAAAACAAAAATCAAGAGAGTACGGTGTTAGAAGTTTAGCATATGGAAATGTGCAATTTATTGGGTCCATGTATTTTGCTAGTTTGAATTATTTTCACTTATTTTCGGTCAGATTTTTTCATAATATATACCATACCTTAAAAAGTAACTTTGAAAGCAAAATGTGTATAAAATTTTTCAAAGTGATTAATGCATAATCAAAAAACTTTTCCCAGTTGGCATTAAAGTTTTTTTGCCAATAATAATAATAATGATAATTTCATTCAACTAAAAAACGTGTACAATAATGAAAAAATATGTGTAAAGTTGTTCTAGTAGAAATAGGTAGGGTATTGGGGTGGTGATTCGGGATTCGATCATAGGGTGCATCCGGGATTTGATCATAGGGTGCATCCGGGATTCTCCTGATGTTGGTTTTGATTGGCGATATAGTATGTTTGTGCAGAAATGCGAAAATCATCCCAAAAAAACCTAATAAATTACTGATTGAATCGTATTGAAGATCTTAAAGCTCTACGCACGATGCCAAAGAAAGTAAAAAACTCCAAGATAAAGTAAGTTTTTCTTTTAAAAATAAAAAAAAAACGAAAATTAAGTCTTTTGAACATATTGAAGAATAGGAAGAATTAACTTCCATTAATCAATGGTAGGAGAGAAACATACTTTACTAACAACTTACAATATGTAACAAACGAATAATATCAAGTCGTGTAATTGTGAGGTAAACCAAACTTACAAAAAGGAAAATTTAATTTAACAAGATTAAAAATTGTTAAAATTAAATTTAACAATATTAAAAATTGTTCTCAATAGATATTTGGTCCCGTTTGTTGAGATACAATAATAGGAATGGGAAACTAAATTAAGTATTTATTTTTTACCATCCATTCATATGTTTATTTTCATTGTTACTAAATAATTTCAGTTAGATTAATTTGTGAAATTGAGAAAGCAAACACAAGTTTTGATTCATTGTCTTATTCATTCTTATTTATTTTAAGAAAAATTATCATTCCTTATGCATTAGTATTTTTTTTTCCCCTTTTTGTGAAGTGTAAATATTTTCTTTACCTTTTGGGACATTGAGACGTGAGAATTGAACTCTAGACATTGAGACGTGAGAATTGAACTCTAAACTTCAATATTAGAAATAGTATAAATATCTTTCAAAAAAAAAAATAGTATAAATACCTACCAGACCAAACCTACAAAAACCGCGACCATATAACCATCTCTCGTCTAAAAGTACAATCAAATTATGGAATTATATGAAAGGTAAGCTCGGATTTTACATGGATGGCACGGCAGCTCACATTTGTACCCTTTTTTTTTCCCCTTCTAAACTTCATATCAATTTAGATCCCACAAATCACAATTCATGTCTAATTTTATTTTATGGTGGGTTGTATATTGTATAGTTAGCTAGTGGACGGTGCAATAATTGAATCATATTTTTATTTTAAATTTTTATTAAATCTTCAACCAAAAAAATATAATTAATAATTTCGAAATGATGGGTCCTTTATTATTGTCGTATGCATGTGAAAATGGCAATGGTGGAGGGTGACATAAGTGGGTTTTGGGCACTTGTTATAGGCCATGTGGCACGTGTACCACTGGATATAAGCATACGTGTTTGTTTGGCTGCATGTAACAAAAATAGCTTTATTTGCTTTATTTGACAGCGAATTAAAAAAAAAGAGCCGACGGAAAAAAAAAACAAAAACAAAAACAGAAAGTTAAAAACAATTCAATTGAGTTTTGTCTTGTTCACCAAACAAGGTACAATCCGTACCATGCCGTAGCACTTTCAGAACCCCATTATGTGTTTTTCTAAAGGCCAAATGATAGTATGCACGGCACTGGATCATCTATTGATGGGACTTCAGCTTTTAGATCGTTAGTATCCTTGTGTTTTCCAATCTTGGCCGTTCATTTCGAGGAATCACCGTCCTCTGACATTGATTCTCAAACCTCAATTTAATAAGGTTGTTTGGTTACCACTTTTGTATCTCAAACGTCTACATATGTGGTCCTTGCAGTGGAATTCAATTCCACGTAAATAAATTGTTAAGATAACGTATTCGACCAAAACAATTCCCGAAATTGTTATAATTATTTTTACTATGGTTTATAATATAATGAGGATGTGATATTTTTCGAAGAGCTTCACTAACATCGAGTAGGGAGATAGATGAGTGATCGTAGCACTTATTGATCATGATTTTGTAGCAATTATAAATACAGTTAGTGCTGATTTTGTATGAACATAGAATATAAAATAGAAATTAAATTTAATGGATAAACATTACATAGAGTGTGAGAAATAAGAAAATAAAGGAAAAAGTTAGTTTTCTTAAAAATATATATAAAAAAACATTGTGGATGCTTTTTTTTTTTTTTTTTGGCACTCGTGTGGCTAATAATTTATCAATGCAGCTTTATATCCGTGCCTCCCTCTTTTTTCGCTCTTATTTATCATATATTATCTCTCAAAAATTTTAAAATAAAGTTACCATAAATGGGAAAATTAGAAAGTACATAAATAAATGGGAAATCTTTTATGTGTACAAACATGTGATCAATTATGAATCCTTCTTAATTGTCAAATTTTCATTAGATATCGTCAAATATTCAGATATTATTTAACTCTGATATGTAGGGGTGTTCATGGCCAGACGGTCTAAATCGTCAATCCAGAAACTAATCCGAATATGCAGTTTGGCCGGTTTACCAATTCGTGCGGTTTGAGTTTGTCGATTCAAACCGGCCAAACCACACCTACATTTTTGCGGTCGGTTTGGGCGGTTTCCGCGGTTTGAAAACTTAAAAAATTTGAATTAACACAATATCAACTAAACTCATATCATAATTATATTTCATCTAAAATATAAAATCTAAATATAAAACAAAACTATAACATAGTTAAAAGCTATAACCAAATCGAAAGTCATAGTAAACTTAAATTTCAGTTACAACTTACAACTTAATCAAATTGAATAGTAAACTTAAAATTTTTAATCTTAAACATATCACAACAATAAGACTTAAAGTCTAAACTATCATAAGAGTCTTAAGTAACAGAGTCCTAAATAAGCTAAGAGTAATCATTACTCAATTAGAATGAATGAGCTTAAATTTTTAACTATTAATATACATTTAAAAAAATACATATACAAACTCATTGGCCGGTTCGGTTTGAATCCGACCGAATTTTTCTAAAACTGAAAACCAAACCGACCAAGTCGGTTTTCATATTTTATAATCCATAACCGGCCATTTAAGAAAAAAAACTGCACGAATTAGGCGGTTTGGATTGGATTGGGCGGTTTCCACGGTTTGGCGGTTTTTTTGAACACCCCTACTGATATGATTTGATGAGTGAAAATATGCATTATTCATAAATATTGTCTACAACATAACCTCTCTAAAAGGAGTATAATAAATATTGGATATTGTAACTTGTAACTTGAATTTATCTAATTTTATACGGTGATGGCCTAAAAGTCACATAATTGATAGTTTTGGGTAAGAAAGTTCAGAAAGAAGTTGTTGAATTATTCAGTGCTTGGGTGAGAAAGATTGGCACATCTCAAATGTGTGGATGTGGATAGGAATGACTCTATCCAAGTTGCTAAATGAGATATTTTAATATAAATATAATATGTATATTAACAATAAAGAGTAGGCAATTTCATAGCTTCTTTTGGGTCTAAAGATTGTGCAGTGGAAAATAGAGAGTTATCCCCAATTTGTCAGCATTGAAGTGTATATGTCCCACACCTTAGCCCAAAATATGGCTCACCGGTGAGACATATGGTCATATTGGCCCCTTCTCTCCAATCTTAACTCTTTTCAACACCCAAATTTAATGCTTTGCCTGCATCAACACATGTATTGCTTCAATTCCCTCCTCCATCAATTCTCTTAGAATTTAATATTTTAATACGTTTTGTACCAAAATTAATTTCATATCCATCTCTACTTGATCTTGATATCACTAGTTTCTTTTTTTGGTTTTCTTTTCTGATTTGTGAGTTATACTTATACAACAGAAGATAACTTTCTCTTTTAATCTTTTATAAGGATTCAATTAAATCTAGGGAAATCAATATCATCAATTCAACTTGCTAACACCTTCATTATCAGTATTAATCGTTACGTGCAAACTAATTAGATGAATAGTCGAAAATTTTCATCAATTAAGCATTTAGGACTTTTCATATGAAAATGTGATTAGACATGAAAAACGTTTAAGGGACTTCACAAAGAGTGAAACATATGCTAATATAAGCTTTTTTTTTTTTTTTTGAAAGGGACCCATTTTCTCACCCAAGTGGGAGTGGAGTGTCTTTATAACGCAAGTGGATTCTGATGCAAAAGGACCTTGCCTGCTATATCTTTTTCCTTATCCCAACTTTTAAGTACTATGAACTGACTTTTACGCCAGTTAAAAAAGACAGAGAATTCTGTATTCTCAAAAAGCAGAAATAAAAAAAGGCCTTCAAAGGAAATAATCCCAAAACTTTAGTCGAAAAAAATTCAATTGTGGTCGTATCTGTATATCTATCTCAAAAAGCAGAAATAAAAAAAGGCCTTCAAAGAAATAAAAAGAAAGATTATTATCTTTATCTCCCGTTTGTATTTCTTTTTTATTTTGTTATACAATTTTTGTTTTAACTTTTGACTTACAATTAAAACTAATTCTATTATGTTTTTTCTTTTTCTTTTTTATGCAGGACAGAAAAAACGAAATCTTCTAAGTTAATTATTTATTTCTCTCCTGTTTTTTCCTATGTATATGGACTACTAAAAAGGATCCATTAGTCTCTTTCAAAAAATAATAATAATAATAAGTCCATTAGTCACTAGTACAAAACATATATATGATATATATATATGATGTCTGGATGAAATGGAATTGAATGAAAAAGATTCCATTACTTTGTTTAGTTGTCTTAAATACATGTTAATAAATATATGCACGTGAATAAATATTCCCGATCAATAAGTAATCATACAACTAATAGAAATGTCATTCCAAAATAAATTAGGTGGAATAGCCAGTCTATTTTGTGGTTTTTTTTTTCTCCTCTTTTTTCCAACGTTGCCCCACCAAATTAGATTCCTAACACTACGTCTTTCTCCTCTCCCCCTTACCATATTTTTATTAATTCAAACGCTAGGTTTATGAAAACAAATAAAAAACCAAAGATTGTCAAAATATAAATGGAAACTATTCCATTCTATAGTTATCTAGAATTCCAACTATTGTTTGAATAATTTTTATTCCTATAATTGATACTCCTTTTTTTTTTTTTTTTTTTTGAATTGAACGGTATAACTGATAATGTTTCATTCTTGCAAAACCAAGCACTACCTAAAGAAAACGTGATACCAATTTATGTACTTGAGTGGTTTAAGAACTTTAAGATTATAATTTTTTTACCATAGCAACAATTAACCTAAGAATTTTTAAAAAATTTATAAAAGTGTAATATTATTACATATTCGTTTTAAGTTTTTAACACATTTCTTGATGGTCATGGTATCATGTTTTTGGCATTATTGCATGGTAATAATGGCTTCAAAGTAAAGAAATTGTCATTGTCAAGGCATGAGGAAGAAATCAAATATGAAATGAAGGAAGAAAGCTCAACGACAAAGAGAAATTGCTTTTTCCCACATTTTTAAAGCCCATAAATCCATAATATTATTGATTAGGTGTAATTCTCCAAACTAATCAGAAACTTTACCCGAAAATGAACTGGCCTTATCTAAGGGAAGAAAATATGTTATTGTTTTATGCTGAAATATATTAAGTAAATAGACTTTCAATGGGCTCTAGTCACTTTCCACTTATTCCGAACCATTCATTAGCTAAGCCATAAAGTTTTGTTCTTTATATGTTCTATTACATGAACGAATCTAATTATGATGTAAACTTGATACTATTGGTTACATTTATATATTCATAATAATACAAAAAAATGCCAAAATAAAATAACGAAAAGAAAAGTACTAAGAGGTAAGGGTTTGTCACTTTCAATACCAACTTTCGTGTTTCAAGTTAAACACTTTGCTGTTTATGCATTTCACTTTGAAAAACGTACTAACCTATTTGGTTTCGTGGTCACATTCGTATGGATTTGGAGCATTGAATCCCATGCCAAAAGAGAAAATGACAATAGGGAAAAAAGAAGAAGAAAAGAAAAGTAGGAAAGAGAGGGATTTGAGTGATATATCTCTATTATGAAGGAGACTTGTGCATAGTGTCCATCTGCAGTGACAAGAGGAATATCATATTCTTTCCCCAAATGGCCAGTGAACTTGAGTTGAAGATTAGGTTATAACTTGTAAAAGGGTGAACAATGCTCTTTCAGTTTTCCAATATTAAATATTGACATCATGGTTTATGCATTGTACATAACATATGGAAATTGGACCTCAAAGTGGCCCATCTAGGGGTTTGGCCCATTTACCGTGTTCGAAATCATGAAGTGGACAAGATTGAACGTAAGTAGGGTGTACAAATGGAAAATTGACTTGTATAGTTCAAATTTGGGCTAAATGGACTTTTTTAGTTCACTTTTTTAAAATGATATTTCTAATATTCTCTAGGTAATAAAAAGTCTAAAATACCCTCAGATGGGAATCAATCATCAGAGAGAGAGAAAGAGATAGTAGCAGTAATGGTGGCCTCAGCTTCAGTCCCATTCGTGATAAGGCTGCCTATGTTCAGATGGCCGAGTTTTTGGAGTGGGCGAGCCACTGAGTCAGATGATGAGGTCTGGATCATCATTTTCGGGGTTGAAAAGAAGAGGAAGGTGAAAGCTCCCGTGGCAAAGAGTGCAACATATGTGACGAGGAGGAAGAAGACGAAAATGACGGTAGTGGTTGTAGATTTCTGGGAAGAGACACATGAAGAGGTTGAGTCCATTTTTAGGCGAACTCTTTCTTCTTGTAAGATGCCATTTTGTCTCGGATTTTCTTTTTATTTTTTGTATAGAAACTTGAGGGATTTGTTTATTTCTTTCATGAAATGTTATTTTAAGGTTGTGATTTGTTTAGGTAATACTTGTATAAACTCAAATTCAGTCCGTATGCTGATTATTATAGTTAAAAACAGACTTTTTTCTAGATATGGAAAAATCTTATTCGAAAATATTCACAATTTTTGTGACTCTGAGTCAATATTACGACCCTATGTTACATTATTAGTGATAATGTGTCACAATTGGCTATTGTTAATTTTTCATTTTATCGGATTTTTGGATGACTAAAATTTTTTTTGGGTGATCAGAAATTGGCTATTGCCAATTTGTGACTTAGAGTAAAAAATATGTACCTTATGATCACCCAAAAAAATTTTCACTCATCCAAAAATTCTGTAAAATGCATAGCAGACAATAGTCAATTGTGACACAGTATCACAAAAATCGTGATTATTTTCGAATGAGATTTTTCCAAATCTAGAAAAAAGTCTGTTTGTAACAATAATAAACATCGTTTCGAATTAATAGGAGTTTATACAAGTATTACCCAGTCAGTCACAATCCTATTTAGCTTCTTATCTAAATTTTTTGGCACATGTATTGATATACAAATTATTTTCAATACCCTTAGCCTTGTAATTCTTCTTCTTCAACCTTGGTGGTGTCAATGGGTAGTAAAGAATCAAAATCTGATATAAACCTTGTTTTCTAGTTAGGTTTGTCTATAGTTGCTTCTATAGTATGTTGGTGTATGAAATTACAATTTAAAGGCATTTTTTAAGGTAGTTTTTGTTAGTTTTTTATATGGTTTCATGAATTGTTTGGCGGTCATTCATCTTCTTTCTCTCTTGCCTATATTTCAAGTAACATATATATGATTACTAATAAAAAAATAACATAGTTTTTCTTGTAAAATTAGATTTATGTTAGACAAATATTACTAAGCCATTGTTGGCCAATATGAATACTTATCTTCCATTTATAGGGTTGGCACAAATTTTGCAATTAAAAGTCACAAATCACGGTAAGTTGTCCAAATCACGGTAACAAACTTACACAATATTCGTAACGATATAAAAACACACTATAACTATAAGTCACAAAATTGTGACCACGAGCTGTACATTTGGAAGAGAAAATTTGGGAGCAAGTAGGAAGGAGAAGGGAAATACTGACCTAAGAGGCATAAAATGACATAATAGCAATTTCAGAATGAGTATTTTTTCTCTCTCCAAAAGCAATTAAAAAAGTCATTATTTTGAATTATAAATGTCATTTTGAAAAAGTAAACTATAAAAGTTAATTTGAGCCAACTTTGAACTATCCAGGTCAGTTTCCCTGTATAAATTCCTCGCTTGATTACGTAAGCCGCCAAACCCACAAAATATGTGGATAATTTCCTCATAGCGTGGGTTAGGGGGTCCAATTTTCTCTACCGCCATAGTGCAGAGTGGTTTGCGGTTTAGGATTTTGCCAAACCATGTTAACCATACGACATAAGTATAATTATGGGTTAATGTCATAAATGGTCCCTAAACTATCCAACCTATGGTAATTTGGTCTTCACGTGTATTTCTAGTAAAAAATTTAATATCAGATCGTAATTTAGAAGTATAGGAATCAAATTACTTTAAATCTGAAAGCTCAGGAGCTTAATTACTACAATTGAAACTTTGAAGACTAAATTGCCACAAGTTGGATAGTTCAAAGATAATTTGTGCCATAAACCCATAATTATATATTAGTCTTAATATTTGTACAAATATATATATATATATATAGGCACCTATCTAGTATGTAATTTTTTTTTACCTATCCATAGATATTATTTTGCCTAATTAAAAATTGTCACGTACGTCTTTTCACAGTAAAAGGTGGAGAGAGAAAATCATTAAATAATAGGTATTTATTATTATTATTATTATTTTTTTAACTGCTCAAATTATGGTAACTGTTTGATAATGACTCAACGGCTAAAAAAAAAAAAATACTTGTAGATAGGTGAAAAAAATTAGCTATTGGATTGGAAACCTATATATATATATATATCTATATATATATGCTTACACTAACAGGAATTTAGATTATATTGACACTAAACCCTACCACATAGAATTAAATTATCTCGAAACTCTAACAAAGAAATTTATATTTGATGTTTGAATTAGTTAGTAACTTAGTAATATTTAATTAGTTTTTCTCTTTTTTTTTAAGATGTTATCTCGATTTTTACTAGTTGTGGATTTTTATATTTGCGGAAGTGAAAATTACACATAATACCCGTTTTTTAAAACTTCTTTCAAACATACCCGTTTTTAAAACTTCTTCCAAAAATACCCGTTTTTACGGTCCACATTTCATATGAAAAATATGAGTAGTCCACATTTACAATGTAAATTTTATCTATGAGTTATACATTTCATGTGTAAAATATGAACGGTACACATTTCAAAATGTGTGCCAATATTGAGTGTAAGTTTTATTCACGAAATGTGGACCGCGGTATACATTTAATACATGAAATATAGACCGTGGTCTACATTTCATGTGTAAAACAGTGGTGGTCTACATTTCTCCAAAAAGGGTATAAAAACGAGTATTTATGAAATAAAGATAAAAAACGGGTATTTATGAAAATATGGTCTTAAAAACGGGTATTTATGAACTTTTTCCTTTGCGGAAATGTATTTCTTTTCGTGACAAAAAAGTTTTATATTTTTACATAAGAATTAATTGCAAATAACCGTACACACCACACCACATATATGTGATGCGGTACGATATACTTAATCTCATTATTCTTAACTACACAGTTAAAGAAAGTCAATTAACTGCATTTGCAGGTTGGTGAAAATCATATTCACCGCAAAACCGTAATGTTTACACCCCTAAATATAAGGCATTGCTTGCCTATCTTTTGTCGACGTGCGACATCTTTATAGTTGAATAGATTCAAAGTAGGGATTTTCATGGATTTTCTTTGCAAATAGTAGTCATTTTTTTAATGGTTGATTATAATAATAGTCCCTGAATTATACACATAATACCACTTTGCAGCTTTGCTCTCGAACTTGAACTTATATACTGGACTATAATAAATTATGCAAACACTAAATCCAGGCCATGTTCTAAAAGAATTGAAAAATCCTAGATGGACTGAAACTTTTGAGAAATCTCAGATTTTTTTAGAAAAATATTATTCTTTAATAATATTTAGAAAAATATCATTTTTTAAAAATTAGTATTTTTTTAAGATACTCGAGGTAACTAATCAAATTACTTGGAGTGATCAAGAGTTACTTGAAGTAACTGGTCTGATTATCTCAAGTAACTTAATCAATTATCTCAAATATCTCATCAATTAATAAAAAAGATAATTTTATAAATATTTTTAAAAGTGGTATTTTTCTAAACAGTTTCAGAATTTTTTATAAAATTTTAAAATCCAGGATTTTTTAAAATTTTTTTTGAAACTTTACCATAAAAAATCAAACTTCCTCGTTATGCAATTATTGTACAATGACTAATTTATTACAAACTAATAGTTTTCTAACAAAGAATAGTCATGCATAAACATATGATTGAGCATGTTTTGTTTTCTGAATCAAGGTCTTGATTTCGGCCATAGTTACCAAATTATATGCTTTGCACATGACTAATTGCCATTTAGAATTTGATAATTTGTGACAAAAGAGTCATTGTTGTAATAATTACATACTTCTTAATAATCTATTGTATAGGTTAAAAACTCGGAGTCTCATTCTCAGCCATAGTTCCCAAACTATGAACTTTATAAATGACTTATTTTCGTTAAAAACTTAACTGTTTATAACAAAAGGGCCATAGTTACAATAATTGCATAATTCACAATTCTAAGTAAGTTAAAAATTCGGGACAAAGAGATATATCAAATAGTAGTTCCCAAGGGCCCACTGAAATGTTTACCCAATTATTTGAAATGTTTGGGAAAGGGAAGAAGTAGTCTTACAAATTGAGAAAGTAAATTTGTTGTAACATGAAATTCACGTGCAAATACTTTTTATGAGGAAAATAAGACAGGAGAATTAAAAGTAAGCTCTATTATATTTAATTAATTAAAAAAATTACTTTACCAACAATAAAGTGTTGACAATTTGATCATGCTAATGGTTTGATGGTGACATGATATCCATGCATCACTAATTAGTTGACGGCTATCATGCTAAAAATTGATCGAGAAAAATGCAATTTAGTAGAGAATTGTCAGCCCTGAAAAGCAGTGGGAAGAAAAAGGCAATTCAATTAGAGTAGCGTCGCTTATCTTGATAAACTATTATGAAAAAATAATTTAAATAAAATAACATTATATTACTCATTTATGTATAATATTTTGATAAAATAACTTGAATAATGTAACAACTTAAATGATAAATAATGAGTGATTCATCAACTATATATTAACAAATGATATACATATAATGCCAAATCATTTAAGTTATTTTTTTATGACATTTTTTCATGATATAATTTCGTGATAATTTGCCAAGATATGTAGTATTACTCTTCAATTAAAGGAAAAAAAGAGAAGTAACGTAAGGAGACTCATTGCTTATAACAGAAATATGTTATCGTATTCAACTGATTAGTTAAAAAAGAAATATAGTCCTGGAATAAGGTAGACAAGCCCAAAAGTTGAATGAATCAATACAAAAAAAAAAAAAAAGTCACACTCTCAATTTCTAAAAGTTAACAAAACCCATTCTGTGATGAAAAATCCAAAAACTATTTCCCAAGTATATAGAACATTAATCAATATTTAAAAAAAAAAAAAAAAAAGATCCACCAAAAATGCATAAGTTAAGATATAAATAACCTATCCATGTTTTCTAGTAAGTCAATGCCCAGCTAATACTATTAACACCATAAGATTGATCTTGATCCCTACCAAAAAAAGTATCTAAATTGTAGATTTGGAAGGACCTTCCAAAGCTGATCCCTAAATTCCTTTCAGCCCTGCAAGATTCCTAGTATTCACATTCTTCAACAAAATAGACGTGGTTATTTACACCATGGCCAACCATGACTCCATGAGGTCAATTGTTAGCTAGTAATCATCATAGAACTCCTCCCAAAACTCTTCTCAAATCAGCTTTCTGTTCTGGAGTAAGCCTTGAAGGATATCTGACATCAAATTTGATTCTTAAGTTACCCTTCTTTCCGGGTTCTTTTGAGATCGGCATTCCCTCATTTTGGACAACCATCTCGGTGCCAGGCTTGATGATTTCTGTCAGTGGGATCACAAGATTCCTTCCATCCAGGGTGGTGAGGTCAAGGGACTTTCCAGTGAGGGCTTCCAATAGAGTTATCTCCTGATTGACCACCAGATCATTACCATCCCTTTTATAAAGAGCATGTGGTTTCTCATCTACCACAAAAATCAAATCTGCTGGAATGACCCCAGGCTCCTGGTTACCCTTCTCAGGGAAAGTTATCTTTGTTCCTTTTTTCCATCCAGGTTTTATCTCAATTGTCAGTATCTCCTCTACTGTGCGAGACTTGCTGCAAGAGAATTGCTCACGCATCAAGCCAAAGTAAATGAATGACGAAAGGAAAGTTCAGTAAAAAATTACAGAATCACTCAGACACCTTGCAAAAGTGAAAAGGATTATCCAGTATTGGGAAAAAGAAAAATAAAAATAAAAGAGAGAGAATTATAAGATTTATCTATGTGAAGTAATTACAATTTAAAACAAGACTGGATCTTTTTTCTTGCCTTCTTTAACATATGATGCAACCGCAAGAAAACCAATAAATTGGAGTAAAATAAAAATGCAAATGATTCTTTTCCATGACAAAGGCAAGCCTATTTTAGTTAACAACGCAAACAACTATCATAAGTGTCGATGCATACTCGTTTTTTCAAACGCTGAACAACATGTTAGCAAATTCTGCAAACACCTAAGTTTGAAATAACAAATTAAAAACAAAAGCAACATACTCCAAACTTCAATTTAGTACGTAAATACGAGTCATCTGACAGCAAACTTAGTCAAATTCTGATCTCAGAAACTATATAAAGCGGCAGTAAGAAACAAAACTGAACAAGACTGAATGAAGAAAGCTCTAAAATATTTGGGCATTCACAGAGTCTTCACTTCATTCCATAAAATGAAAAAAGAAGGCTTTTTTTTCTTTCTTGTATAAGTTCACAAAATTCACCGTTTTGTCTTAAATTGGCACGCTCAAATGTAGCTTTGAAATTCTTGGTGACGGATTTAGAATTTGGAGATCGCATTTCACAGATGGTCAATGGGAGTCAGGGCAATATCACTAGGAAGGCAGAACCTATCAAACAAATTTAGTCCCACCCAATAAACTGCCCCCAAGTCCTAGTCTCGTAGATGTGAGGGGAAGTTACCACCGGGGGTAGATAAGTGTACAGTAACACTAATATTGTCAACTCACCTAACTAAACTCACAAATTTGCTACTTCAGGTTCAGCTGCTCATTATCCTTTTTTGCCTTTTATATTTAAACAAAGAAGATAATTTCTTTTAAAATTTCAGTAGATCCTCCAGAGAATTTGTCTCACTATATGGTGCAAGTATAACAAACCAATCATCAATTTTCGACAAACACTCAAATCTCTTTGTGGGTAACTTGAAAATGTAGACTCAGGGTAGATAACAAAATCTCATAAGAACAATTGTAAAACTCTATAAAACATTTATCAGATGGGCTAAACTACAATCTCCTAACTTACGTCAAATGCTTGACATAGACTGCATATAACCTTTTAAAATAGTCACTCACACTATCAACTTTGTGCAACTGCGGAAAGCTTATTTTTTTGTCATGGATTCTCTTCTCCATGACATAAGCTTTACTTCAAGAAAAAATTGACACCAACAACAAGACTAGCCTTTAGACTTCAAGTGCGCAATATTGCCACAATTTCCAATAAACAAAACCCTTCAAAACTATGAGTCTATGACATCAATTTCTCAGAATAAAAGCTATTCTTATCCAATATAGACTCATTATAATGCACACGGAAATTACATCGGAAATATACCTATACATCCCATGCAAAATGTGTAATATTGAAACTGAATCCTCAAACATTATATGAAATGTTAATCACTGCCTTAAAAGAAAGACCCTTTTACTAATTCTTCTCCTATGGTATGTACAATAAAAAAATATAAAAATTAAACCAATTCGGCACCCAAATGAAACATTGATTAGAATTCGAAGTTCCAATTAAAAAAAAAAAAAAAAAAGCCAAAAAGAATCAAGAAAAAGCCATAGCAAAAACCAAATAACGTTACCCAAATGAATCGCAGACATTTCTTGAAATCTTCATCTTCTTCTTAACCCCTTTACAAAGCTCCTCCAAACTACAAGGCAACAAATTCTCCACCGCATTCGCCTTCCGCTGACCGCCACCCCCAAACTCGGCGGCCCCATTGTTGGCCCTAAAGAACCCATCTCTATAACCCCTTCCCCGGCTCGTACTCCTCCCTCCGCCTCCTCCGCCGCCGCCGCCGCCCGAGCTCGCCGACTCCGATCCGAAAATCTCGGCGTAGATATCGTCGGCGTCGCGGGGGTTGAACCTGAATGAGGAGCTGGGGTGGTTGTTGTGGTGCTGCTGCTGGCTTCGGAAATGGGAGGCGCGTGAGGACGACGGCGAGGAGAAAGAAGCGGGCGGCGGAGGAGGGAATTGGCCGGACTTGAGAGCCTCCTCGCCGTAGAGATCGTAGATCTGGCGCTTGAGGGGGTCGCTGAGGACGTCGTAAGCCTCGGAGATTCGCTTGAACTTGGCCTCCGCCTCGGGCCGCTTCGTCGCCGGGTTCTTGTCCGGGTGCCATATCATCGCGAGCCTCTTGTACGCTTTCTTCAGGTCGTCCTCGCTCGCGTTCCGGTTCACCTTCAGTATGTTATAGTAATCAACCCCCATCTCTCTCTCTCTCTCTCTCTCCTTTCCCCACTCTCTCTCTCTCTCTCTCTCTGATTTTCTTTCTTTCTCTCTCTATAATAGTATATATACACGTCTTTCTGTGTTCTTTTTCTTCTTCTTTTTTATTTTTTTTTCCAACAAAATGGAATTAAAAAAATGGAAGAAAAGGCACGATTTGCCGTTAACTTATAACAAAACGACACCTTTTTGGTGTATTAGATTAAACAATCTTCATGTCATTCTCCTCCTGTAGTAAAGTAAACTATATATTTTTTTAATTTTTTCTTATATAACTATCTTATGATTCTCAATTCATGCTACACTTTTATGCATTCTTTTGATCTTTTCCTCTTTCACATCATTTGTTTATACAAGGATACATCAAATGTCTTTAAGGAAAAAAAAATCATTGAAATGCATTGAAAATTATACGAACTCGGGTAACTTTAGATCCATAAGTGACATTTTTTAATTTTGAGGTGTCTATGTAAAAAAAAAAAAAAATTCTTACAAATGTTTTAACTATTAATTTCTACGATTTACTTGGAGATTCAAAATAATAAAAGTTTCCACTTTCCATAACAATCATTTAATTCTTGATACAATATACTAAAAGTTGCCAGTCAAACGTTTCCAACCTGTCTGAGTTTCATGGCATTCAACTACCTTTAATTAACCCCCCAAAAAAAAATCGAATCTTTAATTAATTTCCAAATCAACTTTAAAAAAAATGGAATTCCAAATCAACTTTAAAAAAAATGGAAACAATCCAATTTTTCATTTGGTCATAATCACGAATAATTACAAAATTAAGGAACAAAAAGTAAATATAAAAAAGAAAGAATAGTTCTTTTGGATTGTCGTTTTGGTTGTCAGAAAAAAAAAAAAAAAAATCTCTTCTTTTGTTTCGTTTTGTCTTTAAACTCTAACTACAGCTCGGTCTCTAAGCAAGGCCTCGGCCGCTCTTCTACCGGAGACCAGGGCGCCGTCAAACGTGGCACTCGTTACTTGGTCGCCGCATAAGTACAAGCCGGGCCCCACTTTGGGATCTTTCAGGAGATTAGTTGGCGGGCTCTGATTGGGTTGCGCAAATCCAATCCTGTACGTCCTCAAGTGCTTCCAATTTCCTACCGTCGATGACGATCCCTTGAACCAGCCCGATAACTCCCGTACAACCTCAGCCGTCAGATCATCGTCCGAGACTCCATCAAAGCTCCCGATGAGCGACACGGAGACCAAAGCCTTGTCCGAGGGGCCATAGGAGGGAGCCACGTTAGTGGCGAAGAACATGTTATTCACGATCCCCTCTCCCGACCCGTTTAGGAACAGAACCGGGTCCCGAACCGGGATTTCAGCCCTGTCCGCTGAGTAATACAAGCACACCGTACTCCGACCCGCTTTTCTCTGGCCCGGGTTGAGCCCATAGGGCCGCAGAAGCTTATCCGATTCGGGCTGGTCCACTGCGACTATGACTCCGAGCTCGCTCCTCAAAAGCTCTCCGGTCTGTAACCTCACCGCCGGGGAATCGAACCTGTCGGAATTAATGGCGACGGCTCTGGAACCGTACCGAATGGAACCGGAAGGTAGTTTCTTGGCCAATTGCTTGGGGATTTCGCCGATGCCTTTTGCCGGAACCGTGTTGTCGCCGAGAGCGAGGCACTTGAAGATGAAATCGAACAGTCTGGAGCTCGTTTCGAGGTCGCGATCGAAGAAGATTCCGCCGAAGAACGGCCGGAAGAATCTTCCGATGATGGAGTCCGAGAACCCGGTAGCTCTCAAGAGCTCGATCGTGGAGACCTCCCTCGCGGTCAAGATTTCTTCGTCCGGTTTCGTCAGGACTCGGATTCTGGTCGAGGCGATGAGCAATTTGTCGAGGATCGACCCGATGGGGTTCGCCAGGGACTGGAGCGAGTCCCCGATGTGGCGAATCGGGTCGGCGACTGTGTGGAACTCGCCGCCGTAGTAAACCCTAGCGCCGGAGTAGAATCTCCGGAGATCCAGGGCTTCGTAATCGAGGAGCTTCTTAGCTTCGGGGTAGGCGGTGATGAAGATTTGGAACCCGCGGTCGAGGGTGAACCCGTCGACGAAGTCGGTCCGGACCCGGCCTCCGACCTCGTCGGAAGCTTCTAGAAGGAGGAATGGGACGTTCTCGGAGCTGAGCCGAGTCGCGGCGGCGAGTCCGGCGAGGCCAGCTCCGACGACGATGACGCCGGTGTAGGGGTTGGATGAGGGCTGAGAAGAATTGACACGTGTCTGTACGGACGACGAAGAAGAAGAACAAGAAGAAGAAGATGCTCGGGGCTTGAATCTGATGCGGACGGGTGTAGGTTTGGGGGATGCGGGAGCGAGGAAGAACAGGGAGGTGGAGGTCGTGAGAACTGTGACTGTCATTTTATCTTTAAAAAAAAAACGATGGAAGCTGGGAGAGATGCAGAGTTGTTGCAGTAGAGGATCATACGTGGCTTATCCAATTTTGTTTTGTTTTTTGTTTTTCTTTTCTTTTCTTTAATTAATTGATTTTTAGAAAATGCAATTGAAATAATATCAATATCGTAGTGTAATGCTAGCCAGAAGTATAAGATTATCCGGGTCCCATGTTGATGGATTTTGGCAATGCTTTGTGATTTTTGAATGAGGACATTTTTGGGAGATCTTAAGAGGTTTTTCTGAAAAATAATACTCAACTATTTACACATAAACATCTGCAACTAATCTCTGTATCTTAATACATGTAAAACTTTAAATTTGCATGCCTTGCACTGTTCCTTGCAGTCGTAGAAATATGACTTGTAATCGTTACATTGTGTGTAGGTGTAACAAGTTGTAACTTATATATTACATCATTATTGCAATATTTGTTGGATTTTTGTTTTGGAAGGAATATTTATTGGAACTTTAAAAGCCATTGCCAAAGTCCAACAATAAAAACTCAAAAGGAAGTTGAAAGGATTTTAAGAAAGTAGTTGTGGTATAAAAATCAAAATTAAGCGTAGCGGAATGTGTGCTACATTAACGCGCACGCTTGGAATTATCCAAATTACATAGTTTCATTTGAGTGTTCTTTATCCATGTAGTGTTAATATTCCCATAATTTCTGCTGCCTTTGACAGGTGTCTCTAATGGAATACACTCGTATCATATTTTTACTTTGAGCAATGCTATGGGGCACCAGTGGTGCCCAGCACCACAGTGACATGTCTGTTTGTTACTGGATGATTTAATTAACAAACTGGATCACACATGGGCCCCACTTAAATTATAATTATGATTAACCAGTGACAAACTGACACATCACTGTGGTGCTGGACACCACTGGTGCCCTATAACATTATTCTTTTACTTTTCTGATAGTTCTAAATTTTTGTTTTTGGGTCAAAAGTTGTACCTCATAAATTTATAAAATATTGATTGTCATAATAATTTAATGGGGATGACTATGGTAGGGGCGTCCAGGGTCATGCCTTAATTATCGTTGGATAGGAATCTGTGGGGAATAACGAGAATCTGTGGAGAATCTATTTATATACAGATTACCATCCAACGGTGAATAGACAGGGCCTTACGTAGGGGCGCCCCTACTGTAGACGCGCCCTTAATTTAATAGATCGATAGATAATAGGCACAAAAATACACTAACACGTTTGGCACACTTTGTTCGGCACGATAAGGACCTAGCACAAGCACGAGCACGACACGAGATGTGTCTGTGCCTGTGGGCCGTGTCGGGCCTAAAATTTTGAAACTTGGACAAGCATGAGCACAACATGATATTTTGTTGGGTCGTGCTAAGCACGACATGAGGCACGAACGGACTTATCTTTTATGGGCCGAGTTTGATATCTCTAGTTGTTTCTTATAATCGTTGACTCTTTGATTGGATTTCAAAATCTCAAAATTTTATTTAATTTAATCATAGACTCAAAATTTTTATTGCTAGAATTAAAAAAAAATTTAAAATTTTATTTGATATAATGAAAAACTCAAGGTTTATTGGGCTAAAATAAAAAAACTACGGTTTTTTTTTTCGACAGTAACCCATTACCATTCTATACTAATCTCATCACATAAACTGATCATCATAAAATTGTTGTGTAAGGATATTAGGAATGAAACTCATCTTCGTAAAATTGTTGCGTAAGGATATTAGGGTAATTTTTCCGCAAATGGGAGGACAGAGAAAAAAAAAAATCAAATTTGTGCAAGTCAAATAAATATGAATTGGTCGTTAGGTACATGTTTCGGATTTGGACGGTGGCTATCGTCCAAAGCTAAGCTAAATAAATTATTTTTATAAAAAAGAAAGCTAAATAGATATAGATTATCATTTATCAAGGAAAAAAAGAAAAAAGCTAAGCAAAATAAATAGATAATAGACTGTGTCAGTTTGAATAGGAAACTGGTTTTTTTCAGGAAAGTGGAAAAAAAGAAAAGGAAACAGAAGAGAACTGGTTTAGGGTTTTGTTCAGTCATATAAATAGAAGCAGAGCCAATTCTCATTAACAAAAAAAAAAAAAAAAAAAAGCAGCAGCAGCAGCAGAGAGAGTTTACAGGAAGCAGGATAGTGTTATAAGTTGAAAACTTTTTGGGTCGGTCAGTGATCCATGTTTGGTTTGGACGAGAGATCTGCATCTAGGTGCAAAAGAAGGAGACTTGTCATGTCAGTTTCAGTATCAGTCTCGGATGGTGATAGTGTTGACCTGGTTAACGACGATCTGCTCCTGGAGATACTCCTTCGTCTTCCCCATGGGCGATTCGTTATCCAAGCTGGTACCGTCTGTAATCGTTGGTTTTCTCTCCTTTCCGAACCTCTGTTTATTCCCAGATACATTCAGTTTCGAGGAGGAGGTTGTGATGATTATGATTATACTCACACCATTTTGTTTAAATCCTGTCGTTGCAACGAACGAGTGTACGATCTTTTCCCCCCCAAATCAAAGATTCTTCATGGGGCTGGGGGAGTTGCTAATAATAATTATCTTAATTTCTTCCCCAGTACTAAATCTGTGGCTATAAAGGCCTCATTGAAGGACTTACTGCTGGTGTCACCCTCTTACAAACATTACTGCATCTGCAATACCCTTACCAAGCAGTGTGTTCCACTCCCTGATCCTCCCGAGGGCCGCTATGAAAGATGTGGATTTTTTATGTATGATGAGCGGCCTACTGATTATTCTCAATTCTGTTACAAGGTCTTGCTGATTCTCAATGTTTCCGAGAACGATAATAAGTTTGTCTTCCAAGGTGCAATATTTTGCTCGGAGACCGGAAAATGGGGCCGATCAACGTTTTCGTCGTGTCCGCTGACGTCGGCTCCCGAGTTTGAGATTTGGGATCGCAGTTTTGTTCAAGGCAATAATGGAATTCTGTACTGCACGTTAAGAGGGGGTGACGATGAAATTAGAGGATTTGCTGCATTTGATCTGTCAACCAATGGCGGTGGTTCTAATACTAGAGACGGTGGTGGTGGTGATCGAATTCGATGCCGGTTCATTCACCTGCCCGTCAACTTTGCCGGTGGCTGGCAGGCTTGTCTTGAACGTATATGCACTGGAGTGGTACGGGGCCGGCTTTGGCTGTCGCAATTGCTTAAGACTAATCAGAATTTTTTTTTGAAAGTCTGGGAATTGAATCATGATAGTAACAAGAACAAAAATAACGACCTCAAGTGGCTTTTGGTGCATGAAGTAAGGTTAGAGAGCAGGAGCGAGAAAGATAGGATGTTTGTGGCCGCCTTCCATCCAAACAATGGGGATGTGATTTACATGTTCTGTGACCGTGATCTTTACAAATACAAGATTGGAGAAGGGGAGTACAAGAAAGTCGGCCAATTTGCTGATCCTAAATATCCAGAGTCCGTAGCGGATGAGCTTACAAGATACTTTGACAAATTCACTCTTGTGCATTCTTCCTTCCCAACATTAATTCCGGTGCTTCCTTCTATTTAAAATCTGTGAGAGAAAGGAATTCCTAGTTTCCATAACTATTGATTTTGTTTTATCGATTGAATCAAAAATAGCTTCTCTATGTGTATAATTCAATTTTGTTTTACCATCATTGTTTATAATGGGGACTCTAATGTTATTTTGAAAATTTTCTCCATAATTATTTTCAAAAAATTCAACAAGGATAAAAAAAAAGAAAAGAAAAGAAAGAGCTACTTATAAAAAGGCATGAAAGTGAGTAGAATGGGGATTATCAATTTTGACCCTCTTTTAATACATGTGATGAAAAAAGGGACAACTTATAAATCATTTATAAAAGTAGTGCTTTTATGCCATGTCATTTAATGAATATTTTGGAGTTTCAGAATTACTCCTAACTCGACCCTAGTCGAAAATTTTTAACTAAGTGGAAAAAACCAAAACTGACGGAGGCGGCGCCAGGCTGGCTATGTTCGACTTAGGTCGGAATTTTTCGACCACAGTCGAACGCCAGTCGAGACCCCAGTCGAACGGTGGTTCGATCCCAGTCGACCATTTTTGGTTCAGGTCGAAATTTTTCGGCCACCGGTTGAAAATGAACGAAACAACCAGGAGAGGCGGCCAGATAAGTTCGACTACATTCGAAAATTTTCGACTCTAGTTAAGCGGAGGCGCCGCCGCTGGGGTCAGGATCGGGACTGATGGTAGTGGCTAGAGTAGTTTGAAGTTTATTGAAGAAATAGGGTATCCAAGTAATTTTATATGTGTGACATGGCAATTGGAGTTAGTTTTGAAAACATTAATGAGTGAGTCCCATTTTTCATCACAAGGATTTAGTAGACCCCCTAGGTGTAAATTCCCCTAGAATAAATAGAGGATTTGAAAATAAATTAATCTCAATCATTAATGTTATGTGGACTGTGGCCACATATATTTTCCCGAATTTTTTTTCTTTCCTCTATATTGCCTCTCTAAGTTAGATATTTTTTTTGGCCTCTTATTCTATCAATTTTAGTCTAAATCTCTAGTTCCATTTTACATAAAGGAACTTGAATGAAGGGAAAAAAAATGAAAAAAAGGAAGAGAAAGAGCATTTGACTTAGAATTGTTTCTCTGACTTATAATTTGAAGACAAGCCCAATTGAAAGATTAAGGCTTAAAGTTAAAAGAAAAATAAGGTCCTAGGTACAAGGCAATAGAAAGAAATGGAAAAATTAGCCGCACATCACTTATCCTTTCCAATTAAGAGCAATGCTGTAGGCACTAATGGTGGTGTTGACGATATGTCAGTCTGTTATTGGTAATTCTAATTAATAAATTATATCTCACATAGATAGCACCTGAAATATAATTATAATTAGCCAAACTTACATATCATGTGGGTCATATGGTACCCCATATAACATTACTCTCTAATTAATTATTTATAACAACTATTTTTTTGTTTGGCTTTTTTATCACTTTTTGAATATGAAAGGTCCATTTGACCCTTCATTATGGCTTTGCTCCTTTCATCCTCTCTTCCCCTCTCTTAATGCTCTCTTCATACACAGATAACTCTTCCTCTCTCTCGATCTTCTTCTCCTACAGTAGCGACACGGACCAATGATGACGGCGACCTCGTTCTTCTTCTCTTACGGTGGTGACGAGGACCAACGACAACGACGACCTCGATACCACTAAACTTCTAGTTGTCACCTATGAGGCTATGACCAGATCTCTTCCTCGATCTTCTTCTTTGACGGATGCGACGAGGACTATCGGCAGTAACAATCTCGATATCACTAAATTTTCAGCCGCCATGGCAACTTACTAACCCAGGTTGTGTTTGTCTCCGTTTGAGGCCGTTGATTTTTATGGTTATTCTCTTAGGCATATACTCCGCATCATTGTTCTTGGTTTGAAAAGCCGCCCAAAAGTGGTATGAAAGTGGTATTAATATGGCAGTAGTATTATATTTGATTAATCAGTTTAAAGAAGTGGTAATTGCCAACTTAACCCGAGAAAATAGACTCAAAATATCTAGGAAAATTGAGTTGGGTAGTACTAATTTGGCACAAAATGTTTTTTTAATAGATTTTTTCAAATTGGCATTTCTAGTAGTATCAGAAATTGTGTGATGAGGGATTATACAATTTTTTACTTTGTGACTTTTTAAGGACTAATCAATAGTCACAAATTGTGTAAAGATTTCTAACACTTCTATATATAAAAATAAAAAAGAATTACAAAAATATGGTGGGTCAGATTTTTTTTCAATTCTCGTACTGCTTTTTTTTTTAAGAAAAATACCATTTTTGAAATATTTTTAGAAAAATATCATTTTTAAAAGAGTTACTAGTATTTGAAAACTGATTGCCAGTTACCAGTTATATACAAGTTATAAATAATTGTCGTTTGCCTAATAATTGTCGTTCTCTTTATATTATCTGGCCCACAGCCCCTACATTCTCTTGACATTAGCTCGATCTAAATAGAACAATAATTGTTGTTTTCCCAATAATTGTCGTTTTTCTTTCATATTGTCTTCCTCAACCCTTTCCTCTTCAAGTCATAGTTGGTTTGGACTTTGGATTAGAGATCGAGGGGGAAAAAAGGGGTTAATTACATTTTTGTACCTTACGTTTTGACTATTTGTTCAATTTATATCTTATATTTTAGTTATTATCAACATTGACATTCAGATTCGAAATTTGTAATAAATTTATACCTTCTCTAGGTCAAACACCAATTTTAACTATTAAGTTTACTAAAACACCGTTTAAAACTTTTAGGATATGTATTTTAATATTTAATTTAGAGTTAAAACTAATCAAAATTAATAGTTAAAAGGATAAATATTTAAAAAATAATAATTTTAAAAAATAAAAAATATATGAATTTTAAATATTACCAATAAACATATTTGTCAATTTTGGACAAGTTTTAAATTTGAATTTTTTGCAAATAATATACTTAAATTTTAAAAGATATTTAGGTGAACATCTTGGTCAAATTTGGTGTTTAACCCAAAAATGGTATAAATTTATTACAAGTTCTAATCTGAAGATTAACATTGATAATAACTAAAACGGAATGTATAAACTGAACAAACTGTCAAAATGCAAGGTATAAAAATATAATTATATAAAAAAAAGAAAAAAAAAAGAAAAAAGAAACTAGTCCTTAGCTTTTATCCAGTGAGATTTAAAATAATATCATCCTCCCATAAATATCAATTTTCTTTTTTTTTTCTTTAACAAAAAGAAATTAGTCAAAATTGTAACACAAATTTCATACTACCGGGTTTCTTCATATATATATATATATACTAGTCGTTATACTGCGTTTTGCGCGAGTTGATATCAATATTGTATACATTAATATTTCAAAAATAATATTACATACATTAAGCCTAATTTATAGTTAGATTTAATATATTACAACATTAAAGAATGTATAGAGACGAATATAACACAGCTATTTGTTCGATAAACTAAATTTAATATAAGATATCATTAATATTAAATTAAATACACTATTATATAATACATGTATATATTACAACCAATCATAGTATGAAAAAATAATAATAGGACCAATCATATCATAAAAAAATAAGAATTAAATTAGGAATATTTTAAAAAATTTAAAAATAGAACACTGGTCAAATAAGCTATCACATTTTTTTTTAGTTTCTCTCTGGATTAATATATATAGATAGATATATAGATAATTAGCTTTTTTTTTTTTACCTATCTATAGCTTTTTTTTTTTAATAGCCATTGAATTATTATCTAATAGCTAGAATGATTTGAGTAGTTAGA
>JXTC01000137.1:271606-286411 GCA_002914845.1 Trema orientale | reverse complement strand
ATTCGTGAACCGTTTTATCCTGGGAAACAGACGCTGCTGACATTCCTCTAAGCACCCCGGTGAGGAGGCGTAACTGTTTTAAGGAAATTGTGTGAAACACAAGACTCGGTTTGATTTCCTTAAACTCTTTTGTTATTTTGGTCATTATAATCATAATTTAATTGTGAATTTATTACGTTGTTTGATTTAACTTCATGATAATTATTTTTATCCTAGTTATTTGTTAAATCATATGTTATAACATGTTATTGTTATATTTTTTATTTTCTGGATATATTATTACTTGCAATAGCTAAAATTGTCCAACAGGTGCTTCTCGAGAATGTTGCATTTTGTCGATAAAATTTATGTTGGGGGACTACAAAGAGCTAATGGAATTGGAGGAAATGAAGAACAAAAACCCTTCTTCTAACACTAGGGTGTTACGTTGTACAAGTAACATAGTATCATTGTTATTGCTGCAGCTTAGAGGGCAAACATTCTTGACTGTCTTATTGAGGCCCGAATATGTTTTTTTTGTTTTTTTGTTCTTTTTTTTGCTTGGCGGGTATAAGAAAATGTTATGTTTCTTCTGCAGATTAGAGTAGATCAAGACAATACCGATTTGTTGTACGTGTTAAATAAAAATTATGTTTATATCAATAGAAATAATCTGAACTGAAACTTTCAAAGAAAAGAGACTAATCCCATGAATAAAAAACTCTTACAGGGGAGAGATTAAATTCTCATATTTAGACGCATGAACTTTCACAGTTTAAAGATAATAAGGTTCCATCGTAGGTAGAGAGCACGACCATAACCGAAAAAAGAAGAGTTGTTTCCTTTCTCGGCCTTCTGTACTTGTTGGCAATTTGACTCCACTAATTTAGCAATTATAATTCATAGTATTACACCAATCATAAATACATGATACGTGCATATCAATGTTGGAATTAAAAACAATTTTTGCAGGGGAAGATTGGCCCAAGAACATTCAAAAATTTTCTCAAAACAATTGACTATATGAGTGCATAGTATTAATTCATAGCAAATAGGAACACATAAAGAGAATAGATCTAATACCTCTTGTAGCCTATCAGTGGATCTTAGCTTTATTGTCTTCTAAATCACGATCTTTCAATCCAAGCCTCAAGCACAACTGGATGAACGTGTGGACGTTGCGTACAATTTCTTAAAACTCACACTTTAGGCCTTGCAATATTCTCAACACATGAGATTGTAAGAATTTGTTCTACAAAGAATAGGAAGACACTCTTCTTTTTCTCTCTAGTTTATGGAGGCTCTGTAGAAAATAACTACGTACTGTATCTCTATTATCTACTAGGGTTTCATTTATAAAATTGTAACAATTGAGAAGTCCTCCATATATATATATATATGGGCACCAATCCAGTAAGTTTTTTTTTTTTTTTTTTTNTATTACTTCATTTGTTTATTAATCTACATGCCTCTTATGGTTTGTTTCTTTACATTTTTATATAATCCATTAGTGTCGTGATGTCGGATTTAGATTACTACATATTTGTATTTTTTTTTCAACGGTTTCTTTCTTTATTTTTATTTTATTTTATTTTTTTAAAGTTTCTTCAAAATGATGTCTGGAGACGCTGCTACCTTCTTTCTCTTTTCAAATTTAAGAAAAGAAACTTCTTATTCAAAACAACTTGTATGGAAGTATGTATATAATTTATAAACACACCCACACACATATATATGGTTGCCAATCCGGTAGGTTTTTTTTTTTTTTACCTATGGGTAGGTATTTTTTTTTACCAATGAAAATCTAACAAATATATTTTTTTATTATAAAAGGTAAGAGAGAGAAAAGTCATTAATTATGCACGGCTTTTCATGCACTTCATTAGAGCTATTGGATCACCATTAGATGATGATCCAACGGTTCAAAAAAAATACCTATCCATAGGTAAAAAAAAAAATACCTATTGGATTGGCAACCTATATATATATAAATTAATTAATCTAATTAATTAATTAATATATAAACTAGCAGATAACTATTTCACTTTTAGTTAGTTTCTCAATTTCTATTTATCTAATTATCTCATAATTAGATATTTTTAAATTCAAAATTTAAACAAATTGGGAAACTTATCCCTCCATAAATTTAAATTAATTAATTCAAAATTAATTAATAACAATTATTAATTACATATATATAAACTATTTATCTAGACAAAGTGTGCAGTTACAGAAATAATGTAATATCCAGTACAGTGTTTGTAAGAGGTGGAATTGGGGACCTATGGACCTGTAATTCAAGCTCCAATAAATTATGACAATGAATTAAACTTTTTAATTAATTTGTCTAATTTATTAATTCTAGTATTACTCCACTAAAAATCTGGAATTGTACTCTTGAAGTTACAGAATTAACTTACTCAGAAAACAGCTAGCAGTCTATCGATTTAATCATTACATGTAGTTCAATCCTCCATAGATAATTCATAATTGGAGCTATGTCATGTTCCGTTTACCTCTCCAATTACATCTTTATCCTTGTGTACCATTGATTCTCTAATGAACAATTAATTTATAAATCTATTATAAATTGAGTACTCAAACTGTTCAAGTCCTGAATCAATACACAAGGGAATCATCTTTCTAGCTTCCTAATGGAAGGAATGGATTCCATATCTGTAAGTTACATTCCCGGCTACTCATCTCATCATGCTCCCAAGATACAAGTATTTCGATCTGTTTAAAAAACAAATCTTTAAGAAGTATATCAAAGAACATAATGTTATAAATAGGAGTCTATAACTACTCAGGATTAAGATTGATTTACATATGATCATCTATTGACATTATTTGAACTCTCAACAGTTAACGGAATTTATATGAGATTCAAATCATGTCTGGTCTAGTCCTATATAATCGAATTATATAAAGTACCTCCATTGTGATGTCAACACATCAATAGTCCGGATAAGACTATTACATTATCAATGTTAATGGACTGTACTAATAATATTTAATTAAAGATCCCAAACTTTAATTAATTATTACGGACTATATTTAGTTTATTATCCATAAATTTAATCCTTATGTATATAACACTTTTATACTAAATTTAATTTTTTGATATTTAAAGACATACTAATTATGTACAAATTCAGATAGAAAAATATCATTTTATTAATATACATACTTTTAGGCATAAACCCTAACAATCAATACATGAGATTTGCGATCGCAGTTTTGTTCAAGGCAATAACGGAATTCTGTACTGCACGTTAACGGGGGTTGACGATGAGGTCAGAGGATTTGATGCATTTGATCTGTCGACCAATGGCGGTGGTTCTAATACTAGAGATGGTGGTGGCGATCGAATTCGATGCCGGTTCATTCACCTGCTCGTCAACTTTGCCGGTAGTGACTGGCGGGCTTGTCTTGAACATATATGCTCCGGAGTGGTACGGGGCCGGCTGCGGCTATCGCAATTGCTTAAGATTAATCAGAATTTTGTTCTGAAAGTCTGGGAATTGAATCATCATGACAGTAACAACAACAAAAATAACGACCTCAAGTGGCTTTTGGTGCATGAAGTAAGGTTAGAGATCGGAGGAGCGAGAAAGATAGGATGTTTGTGGCTGCCTTCCATCCAAACAATGGGGATGTGATTTACATGTTCTGTGAACATGATCTTTACAAATACAAGATTGGAGAAGGGGAATACAAGAAAGTCGGCCAACTTGCTGATCCTAAATATCCAGAGTCCATAGCGGGTGAGCTTACAAGACACTTGGACAAATTCACTCTTGTGCATTCTTCGTTCACAACATTAATTCCGGCACTTCCTTCTATTTAAAATCTGAGAGAGAAAGGAATTCCTAGCTTCCATAACTATTGATTTCGTTTTATCGATTGAATCAAAAATATCTTCTCAATGTGTATAATTCAATTTTGTTTTTGTCATCACCGTTTCTAACGGGACTCTAATGTTCTTTTGAAAATTTTCTCCATAACTATTTTCAGAAAATTCAACAAGGGAACAAAAAGAGCTAATCAAGAAGGCATGAAACTAAGTAGAGTAAATGGAGGATTTGAAAATTAATTAATCTGAATCATCGATGTTATGTGGATTGTGGCCACATGTATTTTTCCTAATTTTTTTTCTTTCCTTTATGTGGCCTCTCTAAGTTAGATAAATATACATATAAATTGCCAATCCACTAGGTTTTTTTTTTTTTTAATCTATGTGTAGATATTTTTTTTTTAGCCGTTGAATCATCATTTAACAGTGATCCAACGGCTATAATAATGTGCATGAAAAGACATGCATCATTAATAATATTTCTCTCTCTTCCTTTTTAATATAAAAAAATGTGCAAAAAAAATTTTCGTTGACCAAATTGATAGATATGCATAGGTTAAAGAAAAAATACCTAATTTTAGTCTAAATCTCTAGTTCTATTTTACATAAAAGACCTGAAAAAAAATTTTCGTTGACCAAATTGATAGATATGCATAGGTTAAAGAAAAAATACCTAATTTTAGTCTAAATCTCTAGTTCTATTTTACATAAAAGACCTGGAGCGAAGGAAAAAAAAAAAAAAGAAAGAAAGAAAAAGGAAGAGAAAGAGCATTTGACTTATTAATTTGTTTGAATTCTTTCTCTTGACTTATAATTTGAAGACAAGCCCAATTGAAAGGTTAAGGCCCAAAGTTAAAAGAAAAATAAGGTCCTGGGTCCAAGGCAATAGGTAGAAAAAAAAAATGGAAAATTTAGCCGCACACCACTTACCCTTTCCAATTAATTATTTATAAGAGCTAGTTTTTTGTTTATCTCTTTTACCACTTTTGAACATGAAAAGCCCATTTTACCCTTCATTGTGGCTTTGCTCCTTTGATCCTCTCGTCTCTTAACGCTCTCTTTACACACAAATAGCTCTCTCTCTCTCTCTTCTTCTCTGATGGTGGCGACAGGGACCAATGACAACGGTGACCTCGATCTTCTTCTTCAACGGTGGTGAGGAGGACCAATGGTGACGATGACCTCGATACCACCAAACTTCCAGCCGCCACCTAGGAGGCTGCGACCAAATTTCTTCCTCGATCTTCTTCTCTGATGGAGGCAACGAGGACCATAGACAACGACAATCTCGATACCACTAAATTTTCAGCCGCCATCAGTAACTTACTAACCCAGGTTGTGTTTGTCTTCGTCTGAGGCCATTGATTTTCATGGCCATTCTCTCAGGTACATACTCCGCATCGCTGTTCTTAGTCTGAAAAGCCGCCCAAAAGTGGCATTGATATGGTGGTGGTGTTATATTTGATTAATTAGTTTAAAGAAGTGGTAATTGCTAACTTAACCCAAAAAAATAGACTCAGAATATCTGGGAAAATTGATTTAGATAGTACTAATTTGGCACAAAATAATTTTTTTAATAGTTTTTTTTTCAAATTGACATTTCTAATAGTGTCATAAATTATATGACAAGAGATCACACAATTTGTAATAATAAAATTATGACTTTTTAAAGACTAATCAATAGTCATTGTGTAAAGGTTTATAACATTTCTAAACATGGTAGGTCAGTTTTTTTTCCAATTCTTGTACTGCTTTTTTAAGAAAAATACCACTTTTTAAAATATTTTTAGGGAAATAATATTTTTAAAATGGCGACTAATTATTATTATCTGAAAACTGGCTACCAGTTACTAGTTATAAATAATTGTCGTTCTCTTTATGTTATTTGGCCTATAGCCCTCACGTTCAGCTTGACATTAGCTCGATCTAAATAGAACAACAATCAGCGGCGGACCCATGATTGTTTTTCAGGAGGGGCATAATATAAAAATTTTGTACAAAATTAAAACACAAAAAATACAAATTAAATTGAAGACTGAGGATTTAAATGTCAAAAAATAAAAATTTGGGACCTAAATGCCAAAAATACTAAACTTTAGGGATTTTTGCTATCAATTACTCAAACCTTTTTTTTTTTTTTTAAATTTTAAACATAATGTGATATAATACCTTGTAATAAGGCTGCTAGTTATTGGTAATAAATTCTTAGAAACAAAGAGGTTTTGATAGAAATTAGGAAAGCGAAAAATCTAGAGAAGTGAAAATGATAAAGAGAATAAAATAAAAAAAATACAAAAATAGATATATGGTATTTATTAAGGATTAGGGAAGTAACTATAAATTTTGATTGAAATATATAAATAAAATAATTTATAAAAATATTTTATATATTATTTAAATAGATTTTTTACTCCCAAAATTATGTATACATTAGTTATTAAAGACATAAATAACCAAAATTAAATTTTTGAATGAAGTAAAATATGGAAGTAAAATAATTCATAGAAAAAAGGGTTTTAATATAAAATATATGCCTTTAAATAAATATATGTAGTATGTATATATATATATAGAAAAAAAATTCAAAAATCCATGCCCCTTGCCTAAGTGTAGGTCCGCCCCTAACAACAATTATCGTTTTCCTTTTAGGGTTTTTGGCATGTTTGGTCCCTATATTATTAGCATTAGCAGATTGGCAAAATGTTCCCTAAGTTAATTTTTTTGGCAATTAAGTCCTTAAGTTTTAAAAAATTTGACAATTAAGTCCTTTTTATTAGTTGATACTAAAATTTTCATGAAATTGAACATGTTTAAGTGAAATAAAATGGTATTTCACTAACATTAATTAGCTTGGAAGGGAAATAGAAAGAAATTTTAAAATTTATTAGAATTTCTATTTTTTAAATTTTTTATATTATGTTATTAAATGTTGTTAATTTTTAGTTATTTTCTTTCAAATTCTAACTAATGTCAGTAAAATATTGATTCTGACATTCAAAAACCTTTGCATGTGACTTGAAAATGCTTAATTCTATCCAATATTTGAATAATTACTCACGAAAAGGGCTTAGTTGCCAAAATTTCTAAAACTAAGGGACTTAATTGCCAAAAATAGTAACTAAGGGACCATTTTGCCAATCACGAAAAACACAGGGGCCACTCATGCCGAAAACCCTTCCTTTTATGTTGTCCTCCCCCATCCCCTACGATTCCTCTTCAAATCATGGTTGGTTTGGACTTTGGAGTAGAGATCGAGGTGAAAAAAAAAAGTTAATTACATTTTTATACCTTGCGTTTTGATTATTTATTCAATTTATACATTGTGTTTTGGTTATTATCAATATTGATCTTTAAATTCGAAACTTGTAACAAATTTATACCCTAGATCAAACACCAATTTTGATCATTAAGTTTACTAAAATACCCTTTAAAACTTTTAGGATATGTATTTTAATATTTAGTTTAGAGTTAAAACTAATTAAAATTAATAGTTAAAAGGACAAATATTAAAAAAATAATTTAAGAAAATATATGAATTTTAAATATTATTAATAATCATTTTTGTCCATTTTAGACAAGTTTTAAATTTGAACTTTTTGCAAATAATATATTTTAATTTTAAAGGATATTTTGGTGAATATTTTGGTCAAAATTTGTGTTTGACCCAGAGATGTATAAATTTATTACACGTCTTAAATCTGAAGATCAAGGTTGATAATAACGTAAGATATGAACTGAACAAACTGTCAAATTACAAAATATAAAAATGTAATTATCTAAAAAAAGAGGGAAAAAAAAACTGGTCATTAGTTTTTTATCCAATAAGATTTAAAATACTATCATCCTTTCGTAAATATAAATTTTCTTTTTTTTTTTCTTTAATAGAAGGAAATTAGACAAAATTGTAACGCGAATTTCGTACTTCCAGGTTTCTTCATATATATATATGAATAATTAATTTTTTTAACCTATCTAAGCTCCAATGATTTAAGTAGTTAGAAAAAATGATAATAACAATAAATACATATTATATAATGCTCTTTCTCTTCGTACCATTTATCATGAAAAAAAGTGCATGATGAATTTTAATTGGACAAAATAATACATATTTATACGTTTAAAAAAAAAAAAACAATACCTACTAGAACGGTGCCCTACGTATATATACTGGATTATGGCCGTAGAGAGTTAACAAGAAGCGAGAAGAAAAAGAACCAAAGTTGAAACTTGTTCAATCCGCGGTATGTCTGTCATGGTTGGTTTGGAGGAGAGATCAAAGTGGAAAAGAAGGAAACTTGACATGTCAGTCTTAGAGACTCGTGAAGCAGCAGCACTGAAATTCATGACATCCATAGTCATAGACGATCTGCTCATGGAGATCTTCCTCCGTCTCCCACATGCCCGATCTGTAGTCCAATGTGGAACCGTTTGTAAGCATTGGTTTTCTATCCTTTCTCACCCTCACTTCCTTGGCCAATTCAAACGATTTCACAACCATATTAAACCACCTTCTCATTCTCTTTCTCGTTCTCATTCTCCTCCCTACACTATTTTGTTTAGATCCGTTTATTTCAACGTACGAATATACGAAGCATTTTCCGAGAAATCAAAGCTTCTCTTTGGAGCTAAAAGATCTAATGACAATAATTATCTTGATTTTATGCCTGACCCCAATATTTCTACACTGATGAGATTACTAAGATGTGTTGTCAACATTTTTTATTTGATCATTATTTTCCAGATTAAGTAGCTGAAATTTTTTAATCTGCGCCTTGCAAGACGAGCCGATTCAACTATCTCATATGCAAATGCTCTGTGCTAAAGTAGCTGCTCCTAACATGCAGTATGTTCTTGTGGAATTCGGGAATGGGGAAACTTGGCTTTTTATTGGTGATCACTTTTGCAGAACAATTCAAGAGTTGTGCGAAACGATGTGCGGATTATTATAATTTTAGACCTATAATTCAATTGCCAATTTGTAAAGTTTTAGATTGTCATAATTTTAGACTTTCATCCTTACAAGACAACCAAATCTTGTTTCAAAACGATGGCATTTTACATTAATATACTAATTTTTTTTTTATGATAACTCTCACATGAACAACAAAAAATTCTGTCTATCACATTGTCGAATCTATCTTTATGTCCTTTACTTTTTCGAATACTAAAGCCCACCTTAAAAGCATAAGCATTATAAAAATTGTAAGCTACTTCTCCTGTTTCAAATTCCATATCTATTTTTGGTACCACTTCACTTGAAATCTTAGAATAATGTATTCTATATTCTTATGACCATCAATTGTAGTTTAATCCACTTTATCCTCATCTTCTAGTAGTATATTGGTGTTGGAAGACATATCTTTGCCTCTACCTTCAAAATCCAACCTTCGACGTGAATGAAATTCTTCCATAGTAATATCGTTTCTGTTATCCATTACCTTCTGCAAAATAGGAAGAAAAATAATTTTAAAAAAAATCAATTAAAGGGAAGAAAAATGATGCTTAAAAACACACACCAAACGGTAAATAATTAAACCATTATCTACTGGTCATGAACTTAATTTCGCTTATATTCCAAACAATATGTAGTATTTACTTTCATTTATATTCTAGAGGATATATAGTAGTTTAGTTTATTTGTTCAAATAGAAAAACTAAATAAAACAAAATAGAAAAACAATTATTCCAACGGAGGGAAAAAGGAAAAAAAAGCCTTGGACGAAATTAAGCTCAATGACAAGAAAAATTTGTCAATTATTAAAATAGGGGAAAGACGAGGAAAAAAAACTAACATAAAACTAAAAATCAACAAACGACAAAAGAGGAAAAAAAGGAACATACTCAAATATCTGTGCATTTTAAGAAAATTAGTTGATGCATTCAAAATATATTATATGCATTTTTATTTTGAATATATTGAACCAAATTTCCAATGTAATGAAAATATTAATGGATGATGATTGTTCTTTATGATAAAACAAAGTAATGATCATGGTTAAGTCACAATAATAATAATAATAATTTTTTTTTCATTAAAAAATATGCTTGGGAATTTGGGATAGAGCATGGAGATTGTACACCTGGCATGTGAATTCCAATCTTTATTTCTACTTACGTATATTTGAGGACATTTCCTCCTTTGATTAATTAATAGTCCTCTTTAGTTTCAAAAAAAAAAAAAAAGAAGAAGAAGAAGAAGAAGAAGAAGAAAGACAAAGATGGTGTGTGGATCTATGTGCGAAAGAAGGCTGAGATAGAATGCTATGAATATTATTTGCAACCACTATCCGAACAGTGGGAAAGTGATCGTTGTGATGATTGATATAAAAATTTCTGCCAGTGAGTGATGTACAGAACGGAGGTTGAATTTTGGGTTACACAACGATGTTAGTATGTGTGATTTTGTTAGATGCTTGCGTGTGAAAAAATAATAAGTTGTCTAAATATTAATGGAGTGACAGGGAGAGAGACATAATAGGGAGGCAAGGGGATCATGCTCTATTGATTATAATCACCCATTAACCATATTTCATGCAATGTTGGCACCATTAGTATCCATGGCATTGCTCTATTGTATTATGTTTTCCTAACATACAATGAAAAGGCACACAAAAGCTATATTGTCAAATCTGATTTTTTTTCAGTTTATTACAAAATGTTGTCGAATCTTACTATCGTTCAATACTACTAGGGATACCAATAAGTGACAATAAAAAGTCACACCACTAACATAGCAATGCCGTCTCACCTAAATTTAAAACTTCTCTTTATTTTCATTTTAGCCCTACTAGTATTATATTTTCTCTCAATAGCCCCATTACTTTTTCTTTAAATTCCCCTACATTCTATCACACGTCTACCCTTATCTCTCATAGCATCATTTTTACTATTATTATTATTTTCTCTCAGACTCATCAATTCTATTGGGATCCTAGTCGCTTCTTGGTTTTTGAGGTAATTAACCTTGTTGACTTCTTCAATTTGAGGAATTGATGAGACTGAGAGAAAAAAAAAATAGAACTGATAATATGAGAAATAGGGAATAAACGTGTGAGAGAGAAAGATGGGAGAACTTATAGAAAAAGTAAGGGGGTGTTGAGAGAAAATGTAATACTATTGGGATTAAAATGAAAATGAAGAGAAGTTTTAAAAATAGGTGAGATAACATTGCCATATCAGTTATTGGTATTCGCATTATTGTATCATCAATGCATCATTATCCATGGACCAGCTTTCTAAACTAAGTTTAAAGTTTTTACTTATTGACTTTTATAATTCCGAGCAAATAGAAATAAACAAAAACCAAGTTATCACTTATTTTATTTCTGGCCATAACTATTTTGCAAATTTTTTTTTTTTTTTAAAAAAAGAGGGAAAAAATTTCAGCCCGAATTTGTTTCAATTCCTAGCTTTTGGTTTTCTCTAATTAGATAAGATAAAATTCCTTCCTTGAATTTCTTTTCTCTTTAAAAAAAAGAAAAACTTAAAGTGGTTTGATAATTGATTTCATTTATTTTCTTCTGATGAGGAAAATTGTTATAATTTTATTTTATTTTTTTCGAAAGTAGATAAGCCAAATTGAAATCGTGTTAAGCTATTAGAACTGTAACACGTGGGGTTTTCTTGGGTTATCTGAAGAAGTATCGAAGTTGAAAACTCAAGGTCGGTCAGTCATGGTTTGGTTTAGACGACGAGAGTCCTAGGTGTAAAAGAAGGGGAGTTGTCATGTCACACTCAGAGGAGAGTACTCATGAAGCAGAGTCAAAATCCATGGTGTCCATTCTCACCGAAGACCTGCTCCTAGAGATATTCCTTCGCCTTCCCCATGCACGCAACTTAATCCAATGTAGCACCGTCTGCAAGCGTTGGTTTTCTCTCCTTTCTGACCCTCGATTCATTCTTCAGTACTCCAATAATAATCAATTTCACAATTCTCCTTACACCATCTTCTTTTGCGCCGCTTGGACCTACACACGAGTATACGAACTATTCTCCGAGAAATCGAAGATTCTTCATGGAGTTGGATCTTATTATAATAACAAATATCTTAATTTTTTCCCTAATGAGGCGCCCAAGTCTTTGGCTATAAAGGCATCAGTCCAAGACTTATTGCTGGTGTCGTCATCTTATCTAGAGTACCACATCTGCAATCCCCTCACCAGGCAGTGTGTTCCGCTTCCTGAGCCTCCCAACGGCCGCTATAATGTATGTGGACTTTCGATGTGTGAGCCTAATAATTCGCAATTATCATCTAATTACAAGGTCTTGCTGAAGGGTGATATCTCTGTGAATGAGTATGAATATGTACTTGATGGCGCAATATTTTGTTCGGAGACAGGAAAATGGAGCCGATCAATGTTATGGTGTCCGCGGACATTGGTCCCCGAGTTTGAGTGGTGGAGTCATTTTTTTGTTGCAAACAATGGGATTCTGTACTCCCAGTTAACTGGGAATAAGGATGATATAAGAGGATTTGCTGCGGTCGATCTGTCCTGTGGTGCTATTAGTACAGATACTCCAATTGGAATCCAGTTCCGGTTCCGGTTCCTCCACCTTCCCTTCGGATTTGGCCGTGGCTGGCGGGCTTCTCTTGAACATGTATGCTCTGGAGTGGTGCAGGGCCGGCTGCGGCTGTCGCAGCTGCTTAAGACTAATCAGAAGTTTGTTTTGAAAGTCTGGGAATTGAATCATAATGGTAACGACAATTTAGTACATTGGCTTTTGGTTCATGAGGTAAGGTTGAAAAGGAACTTTAATAAAACCAATAGGATGTTTGTGGCGGCCTTCCATCCAAACAATGGGGATGTGATTTTCGTGTTCTGCGACCATGATCTTTACAAATACGAGATCGGAGAAGGGAAGTACAAGAAAGTTGGCCAACTTCCAGATCTTCAATATCCAACGAACAATGCAGACAAGCTTGCAAGATTCTTTCGCACATGCACTCTTGTACATCCTTCGTGGCCTACGTTAATTCCTATACTTCCCTCCACTTAAAGATGTCCTCCACTTAAAGCTGTGAGAGGGAGAGATGCATTCCCAGCTTGCATATCTCGATCTTTGTTATTTTACTTCCTATTCTTATATTTACTACAATTAGTTTCTGTTTTAAAACCATTGGTGTTATTATTTTTGTATTGGTTTTTTTTTTTTCCCCCTTCTTTATTTGATGTTTGCATTGCACTGTGGAAGTTAATCCTTAATTCTGTGAGTTTAATAATCTGTCACATTTTTGTCTATAAAAGGTTTAACAGACAAATAACTACGAAAGAAATTATCCGATGCCTTACATATATCCTTAAACTGGTATAACTAAGCAATGATGAGATCGCTAAAACAGAATACAAAATAACCGAATGCTCATTGCAGCATAACAGAATGCAATGAGTAAGCTTGCAATGAGTTAGCAGAATGCATAACAGAATGCTCATTATCCGTTATTTTTGTTCCAAGCTTGCAGCATAACAGAATGCTCATTGCTCAATCATAATAGTCAAAAGGTTGAGATGAGTAAGCTTGAAAACTAGAGATGTGTATCTTAGTTCACAATTTTTTTTCTGTTGGAGTTCATCACGGGTAAAGAGCACCACCATAACCGAAAAAAGAAGAGTCGTTTCCTTTGTCGGCCTTTCGTACTTGTTGGCAATTGATTAACCAAATAACCAATTATAACTCATAGTACTACACCAATCATAAATACATGATACGTGCATACAAATTCAGCATTGGTGCAAGCCTATACAACAGAGGAGCTTCTACAAAAGCTTGTTTTCATATAATGACAATTACAAATTAGGGTGGAGATTGCCAATACTAAAAACATTTGGAAAAATATAAATGTTATGATGTATGAAACTTACTGGCTACCGCAATTGGATTCTAGGAATCCAAAAGTTGAAGAAGAATTAATAACTCACTCCTCAATTTTACTTGATATACTAGAGCTGTCTTCAGGAGTGGTAAGTACAAAATGGGATGTCCGGCTTTGTGACCTCTATTTTTCAATTTATGAAAAAAATAACACATTGTTTGATTCTAGGATAATGGTAGGTGTACCAAAATTTGTATCAAATTTTTAATACCAACACATGTAGCATTTGAGTTAACACTATTTAATTAGTGTATTAAAACTTATCACACATAAGTTAATCATATTCACTAATTGAATATTACAAACTCACAAGTCACATATGTTGGTATAAAAAATTTGATAAAAATTTTGGTACACATAGCATTTTCCTTGATTTTATATTGCGTGTTTGCTTTCTTTCTATGACCATATAAAACATCCAATTAAGTAAAGAAGAGCAACGGGGGGCTATGGATAAGTGCCACTGCTTAATTTTTAATTAGTCCAAAAACACAAGATTTGATATTTCATTGTCGTGCGTTTTCCCAATAATTGTCCTTTCGTTTATGTTATCTGGCCCATGGCCCACTGCTGATCGATACTAATTATCAGGCTTACTGCATCTACAATACTCTTACTATGCAGCTGCTTGAGAATCTGGACGAATATGTAATTGATGCCCAGGTGTTCTGTCCGGAGACCGGAAATTTTCCCGTGGCTGGCGGGCTTGTCCTGAATATGTATATCATGGAGTGGTCAAGGGCTGTCTGCGGCTGTCGCAGGCGGTGAAAAAAAAGAGTGGATTTGTCGTCAAAGTCTGGGAATTGAATCATAATAACGACAACGACAATGACAATATAGGGTGGCTTTTGGTGCACGAGGTAACGTTGAAAAGGAACGACACAAATACGATGTTTGTGGTTGGCTTACATCCAAACAAAGGGGATGTGATTTTCGTGTTCTGCGACAACGATCTTCATAAATACAAGATTGGAAAAGCAAAGTATAAAAAAACCGGCCAACTTCCGCATTATGAACGTCCAGAGCACTTGTGGGATAACCGAACGAGATACGTGCACACTTTGGACTTGTTTGGCACTGATTTTTATTTTCCGTTTTC